>NW_022045975.1:155630-189851 GCF_001654015.2 Drosophila navojoa
AAACATTATACCCTGATTTCCCATTTTCAATGGGTTCAGGGTATAAAAACAACAAAAACAGAAAAAAAAATTGAATTTGCATTAATTAATAAACAGAACAATTGCCAATTTCCCCAGAATTCATTGATAATGCGAAGCTTTTGTGTATGCCAAGAGTTTTTGTTATAAACAATTATGGCTGGCATCTGGTTTTATTCATCTTCTTCTTCACTCTCTTTTCGGGCTGCTCCACAACAGAACCGTTAACCGAAAAAATGTGTGTGCCCACAACAATGAGAACGAGAGAGCGAGCGAGTGACAGAGAGAGAGGGAGATGCAAACAATGAGAAAGGCCCCAGATAACTGGTTTTTGCATTTCAGCTGCTGTCAGTTGACAAATGTCTCTGCCAGCAGAGACAGAGGCAGAGGCAGAGGCAGCAGCAGCAGCTACACAATGCCATAAAAAACTAGCTCTGATTATGACATCTAGATGGTGCCTTGACACCACAATCACCCTAGCCAAGCCATATGTGGGCTCAAGTTCAGTTCAGACACGCCCACACACACAGCCCACGTGTATGTTGCGTTGTTGTTGTTGTTGTTGTTAGTGTTGCTCACTTCCGTTTGCATTGTCGTCGCGCAGTGCAAGCTTCAAACTGGCTAATTGAATTTCCGCTTGGCCAAATGCAACGTATTAACCGTTAAGCACACACCCCGCCCCCGCTTCAACTCTTCTGTTGCCATTCTGTATATCTTTGGGTTAGCTAATAAACGCGTTTTACAACTTCAACTTGGGCGTCCTCTGATTGATTTCAACAACCTACGCAATTGGATTTTCCGTTCAAATTTAGTTTTTGTGTGTGTGTGGTTTTTTTTCTCTAATAAACTGGTTTTTCATTCTCTAGAAACATCGAATTATGTATTATGTAAATTTAGACTAAATAAAAAAAATGATGTTGGTATTTTTAAATTTCATTCGCACATTTTCTGTGCACGTTACAGCAAACAAAATAAAACGAGATATTTCTCGGAAATTTGGTGGGTTTTATTTATAAATTCGAAATTTATTTTCGTTTTGTCGCTTGATTTATGTTCGCTTTATCATTGAAATATTTCGCTTGACTTTACGCACTTTTACACTTGAATTTTGATTAAAGTGCGCGCTTGGGCGCATTCTCCACATTTCACAATAATATTAAATACTTTTAGCTTTACTATTTATGTATATTCTTTTTGTTTTAATAATTGTGTTTATTTATTAAATCGCGTCCTTGTCTTCGATATCCGCGTTCGCGTACTGAACTGTTGCGTGGTCGACACAAGACTGAAACCACGAAAGACTTCAGACTCTCGCGACGACTGCAAGCCAGCCGCGCAGCCATGCAGAGAGACAGACGCACTGAGCGTGCGTGTGAGCGAAACGGCTTGAGCTGTGGTGAGTGCGCGCCAAATAATGCTCGCTCACTTGCGCTAAACAGCTTCTCTGCTCTTTGACTTTTCAATGCAGTTTGGTGTGGTGAATAAATACTCATTATGCGATTAGTGTTGAGTTTATAATTTGAAAATTCAAATTGCATTGCATTTAAAACAAAAACATTACCTTTGCTTGTCCGCATCATTTGTAATCCGAAAATGAGACTTTAATATAAACAATATTCGTTCATTAGTTTACCTTTGCGCCTTTGGCTAACATTATTTGATTTGTATTTACGCCAAGCAAATAAACAAACGCGATGACTGCTGTTGACGGCCAAATGGACGTTGGCTCAGGTTGAAGCAGATGATTGAAAACAATTGAATTAAATTGAAATGAATTGAATTGAAATGTATTTGTGAACGAACACGTGCGCCAAATTTGTTTTTCTTTCTTACGATTTTGTTCTTCTCCATTTTTTTTTTCTTGCTTTTAATTAGTTGGGCAAAATTTTTGTTGGCTTTTGTTTATGAAAAATTTCAGTGCGCAGTTTTTGGCAGCTGAAAGAACTTTAATGTTTCCAGGAAATACCAAAGTATGCAAAAACAACAAATGTCTATGTTAGTTAAACCATTTCAAATTTGTATTTTGAATTTTTGCTTGTTTATGCGTCTGGCTTTGATTACAAAAAGGCAGCGCTGCCGTGAACTGGCGCCACCCACAGCACAAAGTATCTGTATCTGTCAGATACATTTGCGGGCAAAAAGCTGTTGAACTGAGCGAGTGGAGAAGGTCAGTTGAATCAGTTGGTGTGGCTAATGCGCTGCATTTAATTGAGCTAGAGGAAGCAGATTTATTCATAATCAAACCTCATTAAACAATTTGTTATGCAATTAGGCAAGCCGAACAAAATATATAAACACGAATTAAATGAAATAAAAATACCAGTGCTAATTTATCATAATCTGTCAGATGCTTTCATTTTCTTTTCATGTGTATTTTTTAGCCGAAATCAGGCCAACAGCAGCATCCGCCTCGCAGAGCTGGCAAATTAGTCACAAATGTGTCAGCGGCAGCAGCTCTTCGTCCACTTGCCACTAGCCCAAATTTCGACAAGCGATTAGCATAAACAAATGGTTCGCCTGATGCTCCACAATTGAAGCCCAAATATAAGCAGATCCAGCTGCTGATTCATCTAGCTGCCGCTGCTGCCTTTGTTGCCTCTGCTGTTGCTGTTTCTCTTCAATTACAAATTGTATCTGTATCTGTAGTAGCTTCTATATTCTCATGAATGACTGACTTTCGACTAACTTCAAGTTGGGTCCCATTGCCGGCTGAGTCATCGCCACGCGCGTCTATATCGAGCCCCAATCACAGCACATGTGTTGCATTCAATGCGAGGCTCGGGGCCAACGAAAGGTTTGCGCGCTGACTCACTGGGGCTTTCCACGCTCTTCTAACAGCGCCGAGCCGGTCCGGCAGTCGCATTGGCGTCGTCTTCGAGCCTAGCTTCGGGTCAGTTCACATAACTTGGCTGCGCGAATCGTGAGAGCCAGCATAAGACGCGCCCATTGGCTCCTCTTCATTGGCATTTCGACTGTATTCCTCATCCTCGGCTTCCTCTTCTTCATATCATATTCTCCCCACTTATTTCGTTGAATTTTCATGCGTAATTGCTGTTGATGCACTTCCCCGCCTCCTGCTGCTGGCTGAGCGAATCTTACCAAGTTTTTACATGCGAAGCGTGCTTAACACGTTTCGTTTTTTCCCTCAGTTTGATGTATGCGTTCGGTTTGAAATTTGGGTCACGAGTCGAAATTCCAGAAACACAATTTGACAGAAGAAACGTGTAGAAAATTCGAAGATAAGATTCGATACGATATTGATAAGGCGTAATTAATTGATACGACTTAATTGGAGAGTTGTGTGCAGCAGACGGATTATAATTAATATTTATAATGTGAGAGATCATATTTTTAAGCTTCAATTCCAAGCAATCAAGCTAATTCATTTAAATTTAATTTGTTAAAAATCAGCATCTATGATTAATACTAATTCATAACTATTTCCTATTTTTCTCGCATATTTTATAGATGATTTATAATCCCTAGTCGATTACAATATCTATTTATTGTCATTTGCCATTAATCTTCAGCTCTAAGCCCAGCTCAATGACTAAGCTTGGGCTCTTAATGAATATATAGTTTCACGCCTGATACTCAGGGCTTTATAACAGCAATTGTTAATAAGCATCCGCCTTTACAGCAAGCCACATTTCCGACTCTATGTCATGCTAATGACAAACACCTAGACGCCCCCCTCCCACCCACAGTCTGAACGATCTTCACAGGTAAACAAAATATGACCCTGAACCTGAGCTACGTCACGAGAGAAACATGCAATCGAATAACAGATTATTGTTTTAGTATTACTAAGAAAGAGATGAAGAGAGAGAGAGAGAGAGAGAGGGAGAGGGAGAAACCTGCAAACCAGAAGCAACAGCAAATGACATAATTGTTGTTACTTGGTTGGTTTTGTTTTGATTGATGTCTGTATACCCTACTAGAGAGTACTACCAGTTTTTGGTGATATACATATATATTTATTAATTGGATCATATTCGTCGACATTCTCTTCTGCTAAATCTGTTTTAAATCGAGTCATATTGTTATATAATTTTATAAACTGATCCAGACTTACCATAAACTTCTCACGAGAATGTTTTGCAAGGTATATTGAAATTCTGAACTTTTGTTCTATCGATATCATATTATGGAATTATATAGAAGTACATATGTATAACTAAATCTTTATACATATATGACAACTAGCGCTTGGCATTCTGAGTTATTTCAAGTGAACTCATGTGCTATGTAGATCTACATATATTAAGTCAATAGTTTATAGATATTCCACTAAAAATTTACGTTTTCCTTGCTTAGGTTTTTTCTCTGGTGAGATTTCTAAGCGTCACTTGCGAATATATATTCTCTCCAGCTCTCCTACACCCTCAGCATTCACTCGTAAGTATAATCCAACTTCGTCAAGTCTTCGTTAAGCTCTAGCAATAATTATTCATGTACTTTTGGGGCGCAACGAATTGTAAATTTAGCCAAGCGCTGGCCGTACAAGTGTGCGGGGGAGGTGGGTGTGCTTGGCCATGTTGCCGATTCGGGTTGGGATTGTGGTTGAACTCACCTTGACAGTGGGCAATTGAGCATTAACCTTCATGGTCGCAGTCTGAACGGACTTGGACTCGGCCTGAGAGTCGACGGGCTGTGAAGTTGAATTTTGCTGCAGCAGCTCTTGATATTGTTGTTCAACCGTTGATATATGGGAGTTTGTTGTTGTTGCTTTAAGCGCAGACTTTTTATCTTTGGAGACGCAGCTAGTTAGCGATAAACGACGTGCGCTGCCAAAGCGAAAGGTGCCGCCAGCACCTGTACCGCCACCGACACCGACACCACCAGCAGTAGCACCACTCGATTTCTTACGATGCGATTTGTTGTTCTTAGCAGAGCTATTATCACCAACTATTTCACTTTGTTGTCGCTGTTGTTGTTGTTGTTGCTGTTGTTGTTTGGTTTCGTTGTTGATATGTAATGTTGCTGTCTTTTTACACCACAAACCACTCAAACGGTTGCCCATGCTACAGGCTTATACCGGCACAACGAATCCACAGATAAGCTCAACAAAGCGCAGAGAATCGACACATAGAATTAGCTGAATAGTGAATAGCGTTACATTGATGCGATTATACCAATATATAAGTATACAGAAGCACACACATATACATACATATATATCTATATGAGGCAACAGAGGCAACCGGCGCGCATCTCAATTCGGCAAATACTGAAAATGGAATTCTTTCAAAAACCACAAAATGCTACACAAAAACGTCTCGCTCTCTCTCTCTCTCTCTCTCTCTCTTTCTATCTTTCTCTCGTTCTCTGTGCATGTGTGTGTTTTTATCTGTGTGTATGTTTGTTTATTTGTATGGTATGCGCGCTTTATAATGCCCAAAAAGAAAACAAAAAAATATATATGTATATACATATATAAGACTCGGCGTCATCGACAGCGACAGCGCAACTTTGTTTGTATATCAACAGCGAAAACTTCCTTTTGCCCGAACATTTGTTCGCGTACTAATCGATTTTTTCTCTAACTTGCTCTATACCGGTTGAAGCTCGTACACCTCGTATAGCTCGCTAGTGAGCTAGCCAGCTAGCCAGCGCATTAATATGCCCAGAGCTGGCTATATACTCTATGCACGGTGTACTACCTGTAGGTACCTGTGGCTATACAGAACACGCCTAGCTTTGGCCAAAACGGCAAGAGTCACTCGCGCTCACGTTTCGCCTCAGCTGAAGAGCTCGTCAAATAGTTTTCAAAGAACACAAAAACAACACACAACAAGGTGTTAAAAAGCTTATTAGAGAAAAGGCTAGAGGGAATATTGAATGCTCTATCGTGCCGAGCCTAAGCGAGGGGAGATCCAACCCACCTTGTAAAAGTATTTCTATAATCTACATCTAATAAATTTCAAAACAACTCCATTTAGATGCTTCATATGATAATTCCAGTTATCTGGGTTAATGCAGTGCTACCTATCCGTACTTCCCATTATCACATTAGTCTTATACGTTTCGTATATGGGTCATTATGGGTATGACTTTTAATTAAAATGTTGCCTTCTTGTACGTATTATCAGTAATTACTTCTAATCTAGAGTCTAAGGTACACTCACGCCGCTGAGTGATTCACACTCGAGCACTAATTTATATATGAAGTGCAGGTGCATCTTCAGAATCAATAGCACCCATAAGTGTAGGGCACACTGGGGCGGCTATGACAGCGACGCACGAGCCATACTAAAAAAATCAAAATCCAAGTCTAACGAATGCCGATTATTCATTTAGCCATAACGTTTGCATACGCTAAATACATATATACACATACACATCTATATATATGTATATATAAACAACTAATAACTGCCCAGGCAGCAGCAAATCTGGCTAGCTCATCGTTAGGCGTTTCTCTTCCCGATTCTCTGTTTAAGTTTCTTTACCGTGCTCCTTTCCCATTTAAAACGTGCTAAATATTATTTATTAATTAAGTTGACGCTATTTTCTGCCTATTTACCTCGGCAGCCGGTTTCACGAACTCAACTGGGAGTGTCATCAAGCACACTCCTCCCACCTCTCTCTCTCTCTCTCTCTCTCTCTCTTGCTCATTCTGTCTGTCGTTTTTAACTCCGCGCCTCTTTTCTGTTGTAGTCGCGTGAGGTGTGAGCTTTATAAATGGTTAAATATATGGGACGAAATGACGATTGGACTTCTGTGTGTGTTTGTGTAAAGCTTTTTTCGGCCTGTGGGTCAAATGCAAAATTAAGCGATGTGCGTGCCAAGCGAGAAGAGTGAGCAAAGGGAATGTACTTTGGCTGACCTTTGCGCAGCGTCTATTAATAGTCATTAGGCGTGGTGAGTTTCGCTAATTACAGCTGTGAGTGAGCTGAGCGAGGCTCATATGGCAATGTAAGTTTGAAATGAGGAAGTAAAACTTTTGTCTCTTATAATTAAGCTATTTACTCTTCTTCTACTAATATTTCTACTTATACTTAGGCTTACACTGTTACTTGTACTCATACAAATATACAATATTCAAATACTTATACACTGCTGCTACGTTTACCTACACACGCTTCTACTTTCACTCTGTTATGCACCTTATGCTTATACATGTAGTATTTTTATACAATGTCTTATACTCATTAATTTACTTATACCTACATAAGCTTATATTTGTACTTTACTCACATTGCCGTAACTTCTCATACTGGAAGGACTCAGGCTGAAGAGTCTGCCCAGCTGATGATGAGTGGGAGAGCCATTGCTATTTGCTGGCGATATGGCAGTGCTTATATCCGTGAACATGGGTGAGTGAGAGTGCGAGTGCGAGTGATCTGTGGAGTAGCAGACTTAATAGAGAGACAACATATTTTATAAGAGCAGGACTCACCGCTCAGCTCCAATGCCGGCGACATATCCTTGGCAAAGGCAAACAAATCATTGTTGTTGCGTATGTCCGATGAGTTGAGCGTTAGACTTGGTTTACGTACGCCCAGGAAATTTGAGTTGCTGGCGATGGAGGAGGCGCTGCCCCCGGTCCCATTGTATATCAGCGGGCTGGATGTGCAAGTGGGCGTGACATTTGGCAACTTGTGCGACTCCAGTGGCGATGCGGATTTGGGAATAAAGCTGTTATTGCTCCCACCGCTGCAATTGCCAGCTGCCGTCACAGATGTGTGACGCTTGAGCAGCGGCGCCGGCGGCAGCTGCGATGGCGAGTGTCGATAAATGTTGCTCGTCTGGGCATGGGGCAGTGTGACTGAATCACCCTGTTGCTTGGGTATGGCCAGGCGCAGAGTCTGACGGGCTGCTAGCCTACGTGCAGGCGCAAATTTATTTGCGGTCGCCGTCTGTGCTGGGCTGTTGTTGTTGTTGCCGCTGCCACTGCTGGCGCTGCTGCTGCTGCTGTGGTGAGCTTGCGCAGCTGTATTGACGAGCTGTGGTGAGTTCATTTTGTTTACGATCGCGAGCGAGAGTAAGAGTAAGAGAGCGCGAGCACGAGAGAGCACGAGTGGGTGTTGCGGGAGAGAGCGGCGTATGCGCGATATTTTTCGTATTTATCAATGAATTCGTGTTGAGTTTGTGTTTTTATTGTTTTACGAGTTGTTATTGTTATTACTGCTGCGGGCTTTTCATTCAGCGCCCCACTGCAGCCGTTGCATAATTACACAAACAATAACAACAAAATCACTGAATTATGTATAAACAATATATGTATGTGGATAAACAATAACAAGATACGCGATTCGCTTACAGCTCGCCACGCAATTTGTCGAATTTTCTTGAGTTACCAAGCGATTGATGCAGGCTGCCTTGGGACGTGCCCCTTGCTGTCTGCGGCGTCTTCGATGGCTCTGCCAGAGTCCCACTGTCCGCCCGTCCGACTGTCTCGCTGTCTGACCCACTTTGTGTGGCAGCCAACGAAGGCGACAACAAAATGCAGCCAACACCTTTTCTGTTGCTGTTGCTTTGTCTGTGTTGCTTTGTTGTTTCTGTTAGCACACGCTTAATTTATTGTTGCTGTTGACTTGTTTGCTGGTATTTTAATGTTCTTTAGTTTTTATTGTTTCGATTGCCGTCGGTTTGAACTTGAGCTTTACGTGGTCGGCTTTAATTTGGACGCGAATGGCTTGGGGGAGACAGAGACAGAGACGAAGAGATACTGTCTCAGATTCTGGCACTGAGAAATCGCGTCGCGTTGCTCAATTTTCGTGACTTGCGTGGGAGCTGCCATAATAGTCCATATGGCATTAAATGGCGTGTTTAATCTGTAATATATATGTATACACATACATAGAGAGGGGGAGAGAGAGAAAACCATTTTAGTTTTAATTGTAGAAATACTGAGAATCGTAAATGAATCTTATTGCCTTTGCTTATATGTAAAAGTGCGTCGGTCGATCACAAAGAAATGACTCAACTGACCTCGAAAAATCTAGAAAATAAAGGTATCGTAGGAACTCAAAAGGAATGTGTGTGTGCGCGTGTGTGAGAATGTGTGTCAGCCTAGATTAATGAAAAACTTGGTCTATATATGAAAAACCTTGACTCTTCCTTACTCTCATCATGAATTTCTCCTTCCGTTTTCAACTTCTAACACCCACGCTCTTCTGATTATTCACTGCTATTTTTAGTCGTTCTAAATTGAAGACACTTTTATGAAGGGTTATTCTGCCTCTCTCAAAGTTCTCCATCAATTACAATTATCTATCAATTACTCAGTTCATTTCAAACGTAGAGCTAGTCTTCCTCTAGAGAGGTTCTAGTTCAATTCTTCAACTTTCTCGAGTTTCAATTAGATATTCAATTCAATTAGTTTTGCTTGTCAATCAGAGTTGCATTGCATAGCAACGAAATCAATCGATGCGAACTGACATCTAATTAGCAACGATGTCAGCTGGCTGCACTGATTGAATGTCAAGCGATTGCCACAGATGATGGATAGTGTCTGAGTCGATTGTCAAGTGTGACAGAGACATGGCCTGTGCGACACTTGGCCCGCAGAATTATACAGAATACACATTAGATGGACGGACGATATTTAATGAGTTTGCAAATCTTTTGCATATGCAACTGAAATGTGATTTGTGAAAAGCCGTCGGCCTTTGGCGGCACTAACATTGCCTTACACAGCGTCTTAGCTGAAAATTTCTGGCATATTTGCACACGGATTTACAATAAATTGCAATTATGCAAATGAGGCGAGCAGCGAGAAACGCGAGAACGCTGAGAAGTCTGAGAACCGGTACATTTAAGTCTTCAAATAAATCGAAAAACGAAAAAAAAAAAGAAGTCAAAAAAGCAAACATTAATCACTGAGATTAGCTGGGCACACAGTTTAGCAATTATGGATATTGACGGGGCGTGTCAATTGGGCACTTGATAAATGATTAAGCGCAAATCCATTCAATTTCGTTGCCAATTTGCCATTGCCAGTTGCCATTTGCCATTTATCAGCAACGATTCGTGCTGTGGGTCAAGTTCAGGCTCACAGTCGGAGTACATATGTAAGTAATACCCTTTGCTATGTAAATACATTAAGTAATTCAGATTACAGCAGGCAGTTCGTGCTTTGTCGTAACCTAACTTATTTATCTTTATTTTTGGTCTGAGCATTGCCTGCATGTGATAATTATAGCCATGGCTACAGAACGTATTCAGTTGAAAAATATTCAATCTTTTATGGAACTGACGGCGGAGGATCAGGAGCGCTGCAATGCTTTGTTTAAGAACGAGCCGCTCGAGAGCAAGCACATCATGAACAAATATGTGAAGCGCACCGCACAGATAATGAAGCGGGCCCGACCGGATCCTGTGGACAACGAGTGCTTCCTCTGCTTCGATATCTATCCGTTGAATTTCAAGTACAGCACCGTCCTGTGCTGCCTGTGCGGCGTCATGCATCAGTTCTACTATGTGTTGTACATGAATGTGATTGAGGATACAAAAATGGAGCATCTGAGCCAGTTCATGTGCGATCTGTTGGCCAATCTCATATCGGCAGAGATTCCGCTGCTGACCAGTTTCAAGCTCAAGTTTGTTCTGTGTCGCGACAATCCTATCAACAAAAACGTACTCAAAATCTTTTCCGAATCGGAGATCACGTCCAAGATATACACCACATATCCATTTATACGCGAGACCAATGTGCTGCGACAGTCACAGATACACAATCCGTACGTTCAGCTGGCCTGGCTCGAGATTATGCAGGGCAACATCCAGCAGAGTAACATCAACGAAATTTTTCAAAAACACCGAGACGTGGCCAATGCCAAGGAGGATCCAGTGCTTAAACTCTTCGTTGAAGACTTTCACAACTTGGCCAAGGATCTGTTGCAGTCGCGGTTTCTGGTCAACTTACGCCTCTGCACCATGGAGCGTTTAGATCTGTTCGAGCAGGTGATACGGGCCCACCTGAAGACCTACAAAGATCGTGCAACCACCCGTTTATTTCTGTTCGAGCTGTTGAGAGCTCTGCTGCACATCTACGATCTCTAAGCATTGGCAGTCGGACACTGATTTTGTCAACATTCGGCTAGCGATTCAAATTGTTCGTAAAAAGAAACACACAAAGAAATAAATAAATATTTATTGATATGGAAATGAAATGTTCAACTGTCCGCAGCAGTGGCAGCCACAGCTGTTATCTATACTGCTTTTGCCAACCAGCCGGCAGCTGTCAGGATGGCCGAGTGGTCTAAGGCGCTGCGTTCAGGTCGCAGTCTACTCTGTAGGCGTGGGTTCGAATCCCACTTCTGACAAGATCTTTTTTGTGGATTTACAATTTTTTATTATTTAAGTTGTACTTTAAAATTTTATTTTATATTTTATATGCGTTTTGTGGGCTTTGTTTTGCAATTGGCACGGACAACAGTTGAATAACCTGCTATAAAAAAAAACCAAACACTTAACTGAGGCTATTAAAGCCATAGAAATCTTATCTTATTTTTATTTAAGTTGCAAACGTTTAATAGAGGAAAATTGTCATTGACATCGCATTAAAATGCATTCGACGTGCTTGGCTGGGGCTTTATGGTACTTCTAGCGAACTCTATGTGAAAAAGTCATATAATACGGCACACGTGTGGGCTGAGGCAACTACAATTAAACTGGTATATAAATATTTGTTATATTTATTTATAGCATTTTCACTTGTTTTTAAGCAGCCTAGATAAAAGTATTATCGATAACATAAAAAAACAGTTTAGACCTTGTACTCCAAATGCTTTGATTCTGTTGACGCAGTTGCTTTGCGCATTGTAAAAAAATCAAACTCTGCAAAATAATATGGTATATATGTATATATACGTATATATGTATGTGTGTGTATAGGTATATGTTGACAGCAGAACTGACCCAACGAAAATGGCATTGAGCTCGTGCCCTGAAATTCAGTCTCAACTATGTCAACTGGCATATCGCCACGCTTTGTTTATAAACAAATGCAACTTTATTTCTTCTTTTCTTTCAATACTTTGCTTGATACATACGTATTACGTATACGTATATATATATTGAGATAATTGTGTCAGTTTCATATTTCCCATATTTAATATTTGAAAATAGTAAACATTTTGTTGGGAAATTTGCGTTGTTAGATCTCAAAACTGTTGACCTATATAAAAAATTGCTATATAATTATGAATCTTACTTATCAAGCACGCAAGACGCATGAGTTTAACCTCTCCCTCTCTCTCATTCTCTATCTTTATATATAAAGTACTGATAGTAAAATTTTGCAAATGAATTTCATTTTGTTTGTATGGTATAGAAAATCTTCGATTGAGGCAAAAGTTCAATGGTAATGCGGAAAATTATTCGCGGCATGTCAAAACATTTCATGCCATTTGGTTTTTTCCCTTAGATAAACAAATAATTAGCTTGAAATGCGCATGCATAGACATACATACGCATATACACACATATTTATATGTAAGTAGATGTACATCTATAAATAGCTTAATAAAATAGTTGTCGGCATTAAGTCAAAGCGTTTTTCTTTTCAAATCTTATAAACAATGCGCGCTATTCTTCAGTTACATCTACATCTGCAGCGAGTATATATACAGACATATGTATGTATATATACGTATCTCTAGTCGGAACTGAAATTGAAAGCGATCCAATTATAATTTATGCATAAGTGACAAATATAACAACTGAATGAATGAACTTTTCCACACATAAATCAAATGAAAATGTCAAGAAATTCATTTAAATATCATTGAGAAGAACAAAAGTCTCTACAGTCGTTGGTATGCATATACATATCTATCATAAATAATATTCATATATGTATATACTTATGTATTTAAGAGCGTGAAGCGAACAACAAAAGCTGCCGCCGCCTTTAATGAGAGAGGATTGTAAAGAGAAATGGAAACGCCTGCAAGATTTAGGTACAAGAATGCGAGTTAACCCAATTTCTGAGACTGGTCCCGAAATTTCGAAGTTCGGCAGGCTTAGTAGGCGAAAGTTTACAATAAAGGTTAATGTTCTTTAATGACTAATCTCAGCTCTTTAGCTTGTTATTTTGTCGTTGTTTTTGTTTTTTTTTTTTTGCTGACTTAACGCGTTCGTCTCCGGGCCCAGCCCACAAATATAACTCAGCGATAAGATTTATCTACAGCAAAATATAAAACGCCGTCAATACTTTGTCGGCTTTTGTGTATATTTATTTTTGTTCACAAACAGCAGATCGAATCAGTTTAATTTGCAATTATTTTACCATAAAACTGTATTTAAATCACATATTTCATAAATTTAACCAGCCTAGCGAATGGCTTAACAGTCTCTGAAATATTTAAAATGCCAATAAATTAACAGCTGAGAGAAAATTAAACAGAAAGCGTTCCCATATAGCTATTTATAGCACTGTATAGCTAACAGTGCACATTAACAGCGCACACTCAGCAGTATGAAATCAGCTTTAGCTCATCTGGTACCAAC
This sequence comes from Drosophila navojoa, assembly GCF_001654015.2. Next base: position 169,110 of record NW_022045975.1, read on the forward strand.
GGTCAGGATGGCCGAGTGGTCTAAGGCGCTGCGTTCAGGTCGCAGTCTACTCTGTAGGCGTGGGTTCGAATCCCACTTCTGACAAGAATTTTTTCTTTTACATTTAAATACAAATTTTTTTAAAATCATCTATTTCTTCCAATTTACCTTTAGCCACAAAAAGATTTAAATTATGTTCTTTTCCATATATGTATATGCAAAGCATTTTAGCTAAAAGCAAATTTGTTCGCATACGTTTCTCTGTGGTTTGTTTTCGCTTTTATTTCTGATTGTGAGTGGGTGTCATCTGTATGGCTGATGGAAAACAGCAGCACCACCATAACAGCACACAGCACTGCTGGAACCATTCATTTGTGCGCATTGCCTGTCGTCTGCACAGTTGTTTTTGTTATTATTATTTTTTTTTTTTTAATTGAACTAAACTTTGTTTTGCAAAGCCATTTAAAGTGCCAAAATCAATTAGTAGCTGTTTTTGAATGCCGTGTTTAACAATTTAATTACGCTTTTTATTTATGCTCACTCATTTATCAATGCCTCAGATCTGTCTGCCCCTATTCACGCCAGAAGTTTTATGTTGATTTTTATGCGCATCCTATTGATTTGCAATTAAACAAAAGCCAGACAGCTTCTCCGACTTGTATACAATTTACATTTTCTTTGTATTTATGAATATTATCATCTATGGGTGTGTGTGTGTGTGTGTGTGTGTTATAAATATTTGAGAATTGGATTCGTGAATACGCTCGCTATAATCATAAACTCAATGTGCAACTTACAGAAAACGCAACTCATGCGCCTGCCCATCCCAATGGGACGGGGAGGTTCGGGCAGGCGGTCCGTTCCGTCAGAATCTCGTGCGGCAGATAAGCAACGGAAGCTGTGGTTAGCTGACGCTGAAGGCGAGGCTATGTGGATGTGTATGTGGATATGGGATGTTGGATCTGGGATGCTGACGACTGTTAGCTGTTGGGCTGTTGGTTGGCGTCGGCGGCGACGGCGTCCGTTGGTGTCTCAAATTCCTGCAAGTCAATCAACCCGTCAGTTTCTCTTGTTGTTTTGTTATTTCAGTGTGTGTTATTTTTGTTTTTTTGCTTCTTTTGACCAGGCGACCGACCGACCGACCGACCGAATGTTCCGTACAATTTATTTTGGCGCTGGCGTTGTTGTATTTATAGCCACATGGAGCACACATAAAATTTGAACGTAAGATTTCGTAATTGCAAAGCACGCAGCAAAATATATAGGAAATGCGCTTTGGCAAGTGTGGCGACAACAGGCACGACGGCTGCGGAAACACTTGGCTGGCTTAACTACGACGACTGGAGGATTCACTAGCAATTTGCTATAGTTTAGCAGCGATAAGACGCTCAACACAATAATACAGCACGTAGCTGACTGAGCACAGCTGTAATTTTCCGTTAAAATAATTTTCGAACCGTCGTGTTGCGCTTTGCGCTGTTGACTGCAGCGGCAGCCGCAGCAAAGCAAGCAGCAAACAACCTCAAAGTAAGCCGATGGCAAGGCGGCACAGAGAGTGCAGATTCTGCAGAGCAGCGAGCCTCAGTCACTCTTACTCTCGGGCTCTCTCACTCGCTGGTGACGTCACAGCAGTCAGCTTCTGAGCGTGTGTAGTGCGTTTCCAGGCACACACACGCAACTGTGACGTCGCTGTCTTCGCTGCGCATCACCTTCTCAGCACTCGGCACCATGTAATGATCGCTACAGAGAGAGAGCGCAAGCACAGCGCGCATACATAAACATGAGAGAATGAGGAAGAGCAAAAGAGAGGGGTTCGCGAGAGCGAGTAAACAGCGTTTGCTTGCTGTGTGTGTGGTGCGCCATAAAGTTTTGTTTTTATTTCGTGTCTTTTTATTTGTCTTGGCTTCTTCACTTCACACACCAATACACTGATACACTGGCATAAAGGCAGCGTCAATCTCGCATGCGTGGGCAGTACTCACAGACGCACACACACACACATACATTAACAGCGCTCATATGTCAGAGCTTTGACTGCACGTGCAGTGCGAACTTTCAAAGCGCAAAAACCATAAACAAAACTACAATCAACAACAAAAATAAACAGCGAAAAAGTGTCAGGAGAATGAGAAGAAGAAGAAAAAATGCTAAATTGCATGGCTAATTAAATTTCTATTAGTCAAGCGGCAAAAACAAAAGCAAAAACAAAAACAACCGTTTAAACATGTTTTCAAATTGATTTCAGCTCGCTTTCTTTGTGCCCGAGAGCTCGCGCTTAAGCATTACGTATACGCCCCCATAATCGCCCAGATGGTCTGTGTGTGTGTGTGAGTGTGTGTCTGTTTTGTTATGAAAAGAGCACAGAACAGGCAAAACAGCTGAAACAATGAAACCTGTTAATTAACTTTGCTCAAATTTGGCATAAAATGTCGCGACTCTGCGCTAAGAAAAAACCAACTTAGGATATTTATAGTCTGTATATACATATGTTTATGCGAGTCTATATATGTACATATACATAGCTTCAAAGCAATTGATTAATGTGCCCAGCACTAAAAGTGCTCTTTTAATTGTTTGTCTGCCAGCTTTACGTCTGCTTTTGGCTTCTATTTCAAACTTTGAACTTGAAAGAGTCTGTTCACTTTTGCTCTTTGACTGCTAGGCGGGTGCTGTCTGAGCGAATAACTCATAAATCATCGCAAATATTCAACAAATAAGCGATGCTATGATTAGATAAGAGATCTGTGAGTTGCGAATATATTGTTCATTAGTAATAAATAAGATTTCAATTCGGATCTTGGTTAAGTTTGGCAAGAGTAAAGTAACATGTTAAATATAATAAATAAATATTATTACTAAGAGCGAAAAATAACATAATTTTCTGTCAGCTTAAGAGTTATGAACATGAAATTGAATTACCAGGCTCCATTTGGCACATTTTCTCTCAACAACTTCTTCAACTACCCCACTCTCAAGCCAATCGAAGATTCTCTCAGAGTGCATCTTGATATATTGTCTTGAGCCAAGTTATCAAAGAGTTAAAAACTTTGCAAGCTAGCCAGAAAAGTGCTTGTAAGCCCTTCAATGTCTTCTTTGAATGCTGATGTTTAAGAACTTTTGCCGTTAACATATTGTACAATTGTTATTGCTATGGTTGTTGACCCAGTTAACTGGCCATTGTAATGCTAATTTACAAGCAGCAGCAGCAGCCGTGTTTGGCTGCACCCACTGCCACTGCCTGGTGCCTTATGCCTGCTGGAATTGGAAGTGGGGCAGGCAGCAGTTACTGCCACTGCAACTGCAACTGCAACTGCCGCGCCCCGTTGCGTTTTGTATGTGTGCATAATATTTATGCTTTTTATATATGTACATATTGTGTCAAGCTGACAGTAGCATAAATTTTGATTGATGACTTTTGATTGACATTCGGGCAATTTGCTAATTTTATTTCAACTGCTTTTGCTTTTGCTATTGCGTTCTATTAGACGATGCCACAAAGGCATAGGAAATGGGTCAGTTGTCTAAGAACTTTGTCTACCATTAATCACAATGAATTTATGCTCATACACAGGCATACACATGTATGTTTGTCTCTGGACATAACATGATGGCTCTGCTAAGTAATCATGCGAATTAATGGATATTATGACTTGTAGAGTAGAGTTGAGCTCGGCAGAGTAGAGTAGTTACTTGGCAAGCATTGAATTTATGGTTTCTGAAAGCGTAAACTTTAATTAACTTTAGCTGTCAGGTCAGCCAACTGATTAACATATATAAATGCCTATCAAATGTCTACAATCAAGCTATAAAAATGAAAATATCACTCGAGGCCCCCAGCTCGACGCTCAAAGTCAAAGTGGAGCAGCAGCAGCAGCAGCAGCACAGTCGAAGCTAATTGAAATGCATTGAAAGTGCGTGCGACCGGTACTAGCAACAAGTGGCAACAACAACAACTCGTCGCTATTGCCGCAGCTGCGTGTGAAATGTCAGCAGCATTGGCCAGGGCGCGCGAAAAACATTAGCCATTGGCCACTGGCCAGCGTTGACATTTTCTTATAACTTAATTATTTTGCATAACTCATTGCATATGCAACACTGCAACGGCAACAGTTTCCACAGCAGCAGTGGGTGGTTGCATAATAAATGAAAATAAATATAAAATGTGACAGTTGCCAATCGGCGAACTTATTCAATGTGATGAATGCCTCTGACCTGATTTCGGCTGAAGTTACTTTTCATTATTATTATTATTATTATTTTCGTTGTCGTTGTTGTTATCAATTGCATCGCCGCATTTATCACGCTCGAAATATAATTACTGTTGCATTTTGTTGCACGTAGCCAGTGTGTACACACCTTTCGATGACGCGACCTGACGAGTGCAATTTGTCTTTGCCTCCGGGCGCCACATGCAATTTTTCATTCGCCTTGCGTAGGCAGCCCAAGTTCAAAGAGCCAACTCTGATTGGTCAGCAATCATACTCACATACCCATACATACACAACACCACACGCACACGTGTAATGGAATACGCTAAAAACCTATAAATAGAGAAGCCACGAGGCCAGCGTCGAGCCACTGACAATGGCTGCCAGTCGCGCAGAATGCCATTGGTTCTTGTGCACGAGCAACAACATAGTCAGGATGGCCGAGTGGTCTAAGGCGCTGCGTTCAGGTCGCAGTCTACTCTGTAGGCGTGGGTTCGAATCCCACTTCTGACAAGATTTTTTTCTCATATATTTTAACATTATTAAAACATATTTAAAGTAGTTTATCATTGTATCTAAGTGCTGTGTGTTCCGTGTACAATGTGCAGCACTTGTTTCAATTGGACTCATAAGAGGCCATTAAAAATTACAAGTAAATCAATTTATGTGCGCTTAATTGTCAATATTCTAATCACATAATCAGCGGGCTGTGGCAAACGTTTTGCCTTCGAGCTGTACTCGTTGGCTGGCTGACTGGCTGGCTAAAAGTTAAAAGACCACACACACTCAAAGCCAGGCAGGCAGCCAGCCAGCTAGTTGATGATTATTATCATCGTCTGGCATCGCCGCGAGACGCCGTCAATGGCAAACACTTTCAAGTCGGCAACACATTATTCATTCAATCAAACTAGAGAAACGCTGACTGAACTGAAATGCAGTTCATGCCATTTTTTGTAGATTTGTTATTTGCTTGTATGTTTCTGACAATTGTTTCTCGTGTATAATGGGTTGGGCAATGGGATGGCTGAAAAAACGACTTAAAGCCCTATTTGTAATTATGATCATAAAATGCAATCAGCCGCTTAGAAGTGCGAATTAGTCGGCGCAAATTCCAACATTTTTTTTTATAGCACAATTTACGACTATATTATCTGGCAACCATAAAAAAAAAGCCCCGCCAACTATTAAAGTTGTTTAACGGTCCACAAGGCGCGAAGCATTGAGGCTGGTCATAAAGAGGCTGCCGAACAATTGACAAGCCGCAAAAATTGTTTACACAATTTTAATTGACAACTTTGTGGAGAGGGAAAAACTGAATATGAATGATGGCCCAAGCCGACGCGCTTATCTGCCATTTTTCAAGAGTTTTTCTATATATTTATTTATAATTACTGCTCAGTGAACAGCTATTGAAATTTATGGTCAATTGATTGGCTTTTGAATGGCGTAGAAGCGTGCGTCCAGCACATTATTATTAATGCACAAAAATTGATTGGGCCAAAGTTGCATCTAACACCTGTCGTTTAACGAATGTTATTTATGAAAAGCTTTTAGCACTTTTAATTAACATTTTCGGAATGCTCACTGTAATTTATGGCCGTCCATTATGATAAGATGAATAAATATTTAAATGTAAAGTTGAAATTGTATTTAACATATAAATTATCTCTTTATTATACCACACTCAAATCATAGCTTTTTTGAAAGCTCTATGAGCCTTATTCACATTTCGTTGATGAAGCTTTTGTGTGTAGTGCACGTTTACGATCTCGTACCACAATTTGAAAGCTTTCACCTTGTAGGCTACCCTCTAAATATACATATATCGCTCTCAGAGCTGAACGAAAGCTTTCCTTTCAACTGAGCGACAATGGAAACCAAGCTTACGAAAAGAAAGAAAAAAGAACAAGCCGTGAGCTTTGAAAGAGCAACAAAAGCGCCAGCCCGTCAGCTTTCAATACGTTTTTCATTATACTTGAAGTGACGCAGGCGAAACTTTCGGCAGTCTTTGAGATACCATGACGTAGCTTGGACAGAACGCAATCACAATCAAGCGGAGCTACCTGAGAGGAATACTTTCATTGTGGCTGCACAAGTAAAACGCCTTACATTCGCAAAGCTTTTGTGAAGAATTCAACAAAACGAGCCATAAAGTGCTCTAGCTCTAATCGTGTCAGGCAAAAGCACGCCACACACACACACACAATCACAACGCACACTGTGGCGTGCAGGAAGGTTATTCAACTCAACAGGTACGTGGAGATAGATAACCAAAATATCACTAACTCTCTGGTTATGGAGCATAAGTTAGGCAACAACAACTACAGTAACTCAACAAATACTGCAACATCAGCAACAATTGGAGGAAGGCAGCAGCTGCCAACTTTCAACGGCGTAAGCGCTGTTCTAGCACACAAAAAGCTCTTTTTAAATTACAATAAAAGCAAGATGAAGCTGCAGCGGCATATTATTGTTGCTGAAAGCTGCACAAGAGAGCGCTAAAAGCTTTAACTTTTATTTGTGTGCGAGTATGTGCTGTGTTTCTTTATTGCTCTCTGCTTATTAAGCCTGAATGTTATGCTCGATTTAAGTAAATATGTTTAGGTAATTAGTACACACATTATAATCGCTGTCATTATATTATAAATTTCTTTTAGATTTCACCACACACAATGAGCGATCTACGCATTTGTAAAGCCATGTCGCTGCATCCCAGCGCGAATCTCTCGAATAATCATATAAACTCTAGGATATGTCTAATGCCAGGCTGCAAGGCTAGCCCCGCAGAGCTGCGTCGCTTTCCAGTACACGACATAGATCGGTAAGTGATTACTCGAAGTTCTACTTTATTTATGACCTTTTGCCGATCTACATATGTATGTATATATGTACATTAAAACCTGTTTATGGAGCTGTTGTTGTGGATTGCACTGAAGCTTGATGCGCATCACAAATTCTCTTCTACATACACATGTAATTTTTTATGTACATACATATGTATGTGTGTATGTCAGGAATGCATACAAATAATATTCCCGGCAAGCTTCGCAAAATGAGAGTGAGCTTTTGCATTGGCATCGTTCCTCCCGCCAAGTCAAAGGTTGTTGAACTTTCGGCACCCGCATCAACTTCATAGAAAAAATTTCAATGCCATGGCAAAAAAAAAAAAAAACAACAACAGCCAGTAAACGCCATGCCATGCATTTGTATTGCAATTATGCACATTGTGGGTGTGAGGGAAACAACGACAGCAACATAAGAAGCTGCGTCCCACACTCACTCACACTTAGAGTTGGAAGCAGGCAAACGCATAGAAATATTCCCCATCGGTTTATTTTTAGCTCTCTCGTTCATTCGCTCTCTTGCTCTCTTGTAATGCGTGCAAAACGCGCTCTGTTGGCCGTGAAGTCTGTGCTGCAAAAACAGTTCTGGGCACTGAAGTTATTGCCATCAACATGGCGTTTAGAGTGGACACAAAATGTGGGATTTCGTTGAATATTGAGAAGCAGTAAAAAGTAGAATATATAAATATTATCTGCCATATATAATGTCAGAAATGAATGAGTTGGCATACCTTCTAGATTCGAATAGCAATAATTAAAATAAAGTGTATCTCTTAATTGATACAATTGAGGTAAAACAAGGCCCACCCCAAATCGGCTCAGCTGTGTCTAGGCCTATCCATAGCGCAAATAAACAGCAACAATTGTTGTTATTGTTGCAATGGTTGCGGGAGGGCGGACGTCGGCAAGTGGATGCAGCAGTTGAACGCCGGCACAAGACGCGCAACAAACTTCCGCTCTTTGCCGAGGAAGAGAGCGAGAGCGAGAGCGGCGAAAGCACTACACATGCAAAAACGTGCACACACGAACACACACATACACTCGCACACACACAGCGACACAAAGAGTAACAGTGCAATGAGCATAAAAGCGCTTTTTCAGCGACAACTTTAGGTGGCCATGGCAGAACTTTTCACCAGTTTGTGCAAACTTCACGAGTGTGTGCGTGCGAGAGAGCGAGATGGGATCTAATTTTAAAGCTGTACAGGAAAAGCACTGCCAAAAGAACGAAACTTCAATGCAGTTCTTTACAGTAAACAAAGAACTTCCGAGGCGATCGCCACGCTGAGCAGCGCTCGAGTGTAGTTAGACTTCGGGTAAATTCCATAAAAGAAAAGTTTGCCATCAGCAAAGAGAGTTAGTAAAACGTATGTATGTTGTGCTGTACTGTGTTGCGTTGCTTTATTGCTGTTCGATGCGAAAGCTTTCTCAGTAAAGAACTGTGCACAATTGGTATATAAATTGCGTTGTTGACCCAAGCTGAGCTTGCAGTGCGACTGACAAGAGAATCGTGCTGCACAACCAATACACACACACATACACTGTGCATATATGTATATGTAATGCTTGCACTTGTACCTACTGCACAACTGAACAATCAACAATTGTAATTCCTGCAGCTGCAACTATTGGCTGCGCCAATTCGGATTGAACGACCAACTGGTGCAGGAACTTGGCGGTGTGAAAAGGCTGCGCATCTGCCTGTGGCATTTTAGCCAGCGCAACGCAATGGCTAAGACGCGCATCAAGACGACGCCACTGCGCTTAAACAAGCCAAACAAAATAACAACAACAACAACAGGAGGAACAACAGCAACAACAGCAGCAGCAGTCGCGACATCTGCCAAGCCGATGGCAGACAGCACAACAACAATTGAGCTGGTCGATGTGAGTAGCACAAATGCAACAAATTCGAATTTAAATCCCCATGTCTCATGTTTGTTTGTTTTGATCTTCAGAGCTCCAGTGGGAATTCAGTGAAGCAGTCCATGCAGGAGAAGTCGGTGACCACAATAACACCTGTGCCGCAGCGCTCCCACTCGATATGCTCCTCCTCGTCCATCTCCAGCGATGTGCAGTCCATTAGCTCGGACTACGAGGCCAGCATGCCGTTGTCCGCTCTGGTGGACGCACATGCTCAGAATGGTAATGGGCTGGCGAAGAAGCGCAAATTGTATTTGATAACTGAAAAGTCGGATGAGAAGAATGGAAATACGTTGCCCAATGGCCAGAAGAGGAAAATGTTTGTGGTTGTGGAGCAGGAGAAGGATACGGCTGCCAAAAAGCTGATGATTGTCACAGACAAGCCACAGGCGAATCTCACACAGCATCTGGAGAAGTTTTTGCCAGAGATACTCAACTGTATCCAGGGCAAGGAGCAGGCACAGGCGAAAGTCAAGTTGCCAACAATCAAACAGGAACCGCTGCCCACGAAGCCAGCTCCCATTGTGAATAAGCCGCACATAACTCTGCCGCCCAAGAAGAATCCCACAAACTTTGTCAAAATGGAAGGCTCACCTGGTATTAATCTACCGGCCAGCATGTCCATTATGCCCGTGGAGCCGGTCAAAGAGTCGGCGCCCCTCCCGGAGACTGAGACCAACATTAATCTGTCGCCTGACTTTCGGTTTCTCATGAAGATTCTACCCAAGCTGGAGCAGCTGCCCGAACCACACAAACAGCACGTCAAGCGCTCTATACAGATCTTCGTGGAGGAGAGCTACAGCCACTATGGCAAGAAGCAGTAGCAATACCTAGCTATAGAGCTTATCACTTTAATTAGGTATTTCCTTTAAGGTTCCCTTGAGGACAATTTTATAAGAAACCCCTTTGAATATTCGTTGTTTAAGACTGATGCAAAACGTAACATATACACATCTATATGTTGTAAGTACTGCAATGGAAGTGCAGACCCTAAAGTTAGTGTTAAGCAAATTCTGTAGCGCCCAAATTGCATGAGACACGCTGGGCATAGTTTTATACTTTTAGCCATAAACTTGAATTCTAAAACGAAGAGAAAACAAAACTAGTTTAAGCACTGAATACATGAAAGCTTTTAAGCCAAGAACTGAATGTATATAAATTGTGCATTTTCTATTCCTTTTCTTTCTGTAAAGAGCTGAAAACATACAAATGTACATTGAGCAGATTGTGATGTGGCGCCATCTATCAGACAGCAGGGCAACTACAGTTGAGAGACAGCTTTGCAATACATTCACTGTTAACTAGCGCTGCTAATAACATTTAAATGTTAGCGGAAGCAAGCAGTACAAGCAGTTGGAAATTTACATTTTAAATGAGCAAATTTTATAATTTTTTTAAATTTGCAGACTGATTCCAGTTTTCCCAATAAATAATGTCAATTGGTTTTAGTTTTCGTATCTTTTGTTTTGCATTGTAATTCCAAAGAACTTTATTTAGTTTGAAAGCATTTTTTACTGTTTTTCTTTTTTGTTTTATGTTTTTTCTTTTTTCAGTTTTACGTTATAATATTAGTAAGTCTAATTATTTGTTGTAAGTTAATACAATGGGGTTAGTGTGTATTATGGTATCAATGTTAAGTATTTATGTTTTTATGTAATTCTTGAAAAGTAATCTTTTTTCTTCGTTTTTGCTCGCTTTGAATATAATTTACAAGTTGTATCAATTTAGTTAGTGTTAAATTGGGAGTGTGTTCGTGTCCGTGTGTGTGGTATAGGTATACATATTATAATTACATATATACAGTTATCGATCTGTTTACCGATCGCGTGCAAATTGTAGTGAGAGCTTCTAATTGAAATGGATGTTTTCATATATATTTGTTAGCGTTTCAAAATGTGCTACGATTTAATATATACTTTAAATATTTTCACATATACATACACATTCATAGAGCATATAGGTTTCCTTGTTCGTTTTCTTTTTACAACATTTATAATGAATACATATATGTATGTTTATATATATATATATTGTATATGACATTGTTAACTACTCGTACATTGGTTTGTGTTCTACATCAAATTTATCTGAGAATGTTGTTAGGGAGTGGGTACTCGGGTAGAGACAGGGCTACGAATAGGGGCAGGGGGTGTTGGAGTTCGAATATCGAGTGCTTTATACATGTTTATTTATTTATTTTTTGTTTTTTTTTTTATAAGAATGGCTATGCATTGGAAAGAGTTTGCACTCGCCGGCTTACATCTGACATCTACTCGATTTGGTATCATCAATGAGAAGCAATCACAAAGTTTACTATATATATATAATATATTCCGATAGATATATGCTATATACGCTTTATATATTATTATTGTATTTGTATTTACACGATTTCTCGCTGGTTGAGTTTCTCTTTAGCAGTGCACATAGAAGCGATCCTACGTAGGACCCGCTACAAGTAGGCTCTATTGGGCTAAGCAACTACGAGTACATTCACAATCAGAACATTAAATTGGGTTTACAATCTCTACATTATCTCTTTACTTTAATCAAGCGTGTTCTCTACTCACATTTACATCAAAAATTTTTGCATTTTAATTGTTATTTTGTTTCTTGTTTCATTTTGGGGTTAAAAAACTGTGTCACAATTTCTACAAACAGCCTTTTGTTAAACATTTATGTATTTCTGTATGCAATATTTATGTTAATTATTTGTTATTTTAATTTCATTTCATATGGAATTCAGAATCTTGTTTTTACACGTCTTTATGTTTTTCTTTCTTTTTTATAACCTGAGCGCATTTTTTTTCTGTTAAGAAAACTTTTGTTTTTTGTCTTGCCAAAAATGTTTTTTCTGGCACAAATTTTTATTTTATTTTATTAGTTTTGTGGTTTTTATTTCCTCCAATCATTTGTATTTTTATAAAATTTAGAAGCAGCTTTTCGTACTGCCTCGAAATATTCTTTTCAATTCAGCTTTTTTTCCGCTTGCCAAAAACTGAAAATTTTTGTTACCTGTAATTTGAATATCTTTTGTTTTTTTTTTGTCTATAGAGAGTGAGAGTTGTCGCTATGAAGTTTCAGTTTATTCGCAAATATTGTCCATACATACACACATATGTATATATTATTTTGTATCATATATCGTATATCGTATATAGTAGTGCTATATATATATATTCTTGGAGAGAAATGCATATACGTACTTTATAGCTATAAATTCTAATTGCAAATGCATTCGGTTTTACAAGTCCACCCTAATACCTGCATTAGGGTGAGCCACGACGAGAAAAGAAAACCAAAGTAAGGCTATGAAATTCTATATTGAAATAAAATAAAACAAAAAGATAGCTTCGTTTTTTCTTTTTTTTTTTTTATACAAACAGTTTTACATGATTTTTTATTCACTCTCTGCAGCCAACGTAAACTCATCGCATTATATTAGGTAGTTTATACGTAGGTTCTACTGTATAATTAGCACATATATATTTATATTGTATAGTGTATATCTATGTAGGTCAAATACTCACTCTCTGCAGCCAACGTAAACTCATCGCATTATATTAGGTAGTTTATACGTAGGTTCTACTGTATAATTAGCACATATATATTTATATTGTATAGTGTATATCTATGTAGGTCAAATACTCAGCTTTTAGTTTGTTTGTTTGTTTGTTTTCTTTTTTTCTGTTTACTTAGCTTAACTAACAATTAAACATTGTTGAAACTTATTGAAACATAAGCGCCACGAATTTATAGACAAAGTTTAGCATAATTATTGTATTTTATTGTATTTGTATATATATATATAGAGATTTATATATATGTAATGTGTGTGTTTTATTTTGTTGAAAATTGTGCAAAAAAAATGTACATATGATTAACTATATGGTTGTTATATATCTATATATTCTTTAACTAAAAAAATGAAAACTAGATTTCATTTGGATTATATATAATGTATATATGTATATATATATGTATTAATATATAAGTATTGGTGGGGTTTTAATGTTATGTACATGGTGCTTACATTAAGTCAAAACGAAATTACATATATATATATAATGTATGTATGTATGTATGAAATTGTGTATTGGGTGTAAAATGTGCTTAGCTGCTAATGTAGTTGATAAATTGTTTTGCATTGCATTCGTTTTTTATTTTATTGAACATTTATTACAGTTACATTTAGTAAACTAAAAGTATGCGTGTGTGTCTTAGCATTCGAGTATGAGTGTGTATGTGTGTGTGAGTGTGGGTGTGACCAAAATATTGTTGTCTACATGTATATATATAAGAAAAAACTGATTATTTATAAACAAAAGTTTTGTTGTAAGAAATCAAAAATATGAAAAATCGTTGGCTACATTTAACGGTAGTTAGCCAGATGAACAATATATATATATATACATATATCGTATATTTCGTATAGCTCTAACGATTCTCCACTTTTCGCCTTTTCGTTTGTTTTCATTTTGTTTTCTTTTGCTATGAGATCTCCGTGAAAGTTTGAATTCATATTTCGTTTCCTTCATATTATATCGTCTTTAGGCGTACGCTAAATTAGTTATATCATCTATATATATATATGTATATGCGCATATATATATATATAATTTAAAACTACATACATAAGAAAGCAGCACAGTTTAGAGTCGAAGAAATTTGTTTTGTTGTTTGTTTTTCTATATCGAGAAATTGGCTTCTAGTTGAGCGCCTACAATTTTCGAGAAAGTTTACGATTTACATAGGTCGAAAAGACTTCAAAAATTACGAATACATACATATAATGAATGCACACATATATATATATGCTTTGTTTTTGTTTTTCTTTTTTCATATATAGTTTTGCTACATTTAATTACATAATTCAAGCATTATAAATGGTTTTTCGCTACGTTTTCATTTTCTTTGTTATACCAAAAACAATTTTCCTGACACTTTAATTCATTTTCATTTCATTCATCATCATTTTCATTCAGTTTATATACTTGATGTATATATATGTATACTTATATTTTGCATATAGGCGCGCTTGTCAACCATCTCTTTTGTAAGGAAATGAGAGAACTCAGTCTTAAACATATACAGATATCAGTGTGAAATAGTATATATGGGAGCTAGAGATACCAAATAGATCTATTTATAGCATTTTGTTGGCAATGAGCATTCCAGTTGCTAGTCGAAAATGTCCAGAGGGAGGGCGAGGGGGGGCTGGGGGCTGGGCTCAATTAAACTATATTACAGTTAAACTAATTAAGATTTAAGAACTAACTTTGAAATGGCCCAGCGTTCAGCGGTACAGAGACAGGCAAGCGAGCGAGAGTGTCCACTTTAGTGAGTGCTGACTATGCTTGAAACGTCTGGGCACATTCACTGGGGGGCAGTGTGTCGTCCACTTGTTGGTTTTGCTTTTGCCACACGCACACACACACACACATATACTAGTGTCTGTGTCTGTGTGTGTGCGTGCGCTACGAACTAAACGAATTTGCCAGCAAAAGGCAAAACAAATTGAATAATAATAATTAAAAAATGTTAAAACTATGCATATAAATTGTCATAAACTAAGCGTTAAGTAGATTAGATTAATCAAGAAATTAAAATTTATTTAATTATTTAATTGCATAGTTGTTTGGGATTTATGCAATTTAATCAGTCCACGGTTAAAAATATTTCATGTGTGTTTTCTATTTCATTCATCATGTTCTGCTATACATATATATATGTATATACATATATATGACATATACAGAGTTACAGTTATACATATACAAACACACATTGAATACATACATATTAGTGATCTTAAGAGCTTTCTCTATAGAGCCTTTTCTTCCTCTTCTTCTTCTTCATTTTCTACATATAGTTAGAAACCAGTTTCAAAATTGAAGCGCGAATATGTGGAAAATAAATAGTTCTTGATGTTGTTATGTTTTTTAATTAGTTTTTAGAAAATATTCATGTTTTCTTTGTTTTGTTTTTATAGCTGCTACACATTTATATATATATGTATATATAGAGAGAGAGTTCTATAGTTTTTTTTTCATATAGTTATACACAGAAAAAAAGTTTGTGTAGGTGTGTGTGTGTGTGTGTGAGGTAAATTTGGCAAACAAATTTCTTGTTGTGTGTGAGAGTGTGTGTGTGTGTGTATATATATTTAATTATTAGTACACACACATATATATATATATGTATATATAATTTGTGTTTTGCACTAATTGCTAATTAATTTACATCGAATTTTTGTTTTTTTAAAGCGCTTAAAATAAAAAAACATTTTGCAACTTGTTTATTAGACCAAAAAATGTTTGCTTTCCTTGTGTTGTTGTTTTTTTAATATTTAATTTTTAGTGTTATTTTTCGTATTTTTGTTCTACCAATTTTGTCAAGCGCAACAAATTAATTTTTTGTTGTTTTTTCATATTTAATTTGTTTATAATGAATTTGTTGTTTTTTCTCGAATTTGTTGTGTTTGTTGTTTGTGCCGCAAACAATTTCGATTGTTGTTTGCTTTGCTTTACTTTACTCTTGTTTCTTTCTTTCCTTTCTGTTTTTTTTTTTTAGACTAGTTTCAGTTGAGTTACGTTACATTTTGTTAATTTGTTGTTTGTTTGTTGTTTTAGTTTCGGTGGTGGAATGCTTTAACTTTGAAACAGACAGCGCTGAGCAAAACTGTTCTTTTTGGCGCTTTCAAATTGTTGTTGTCGTTGTTATCCATTTGCTGTCCCGAAGGCGTTGTAGCGGAGCTGCCAGTCGCCAGGCTCCTTGTCCATATTTGATATAGCTATATACATATGTCATACACATACATAGATATATAGCTGGCTATTGTTGTTCAAGTTGTTGTTGTTGTTGTTGTTTGCTGAGTGTTGCTTTTGATATTTTAGGCAGCAATCGCCTCATTTTGCCGTCATTCCCATTGATGCGGCGAAGGCGGCAGCTCCGAAGGATGTGCCACAGTGGAGCTGATTTCGAAAATATTAAGAAAAATAAAAAAAAAGAAAAGAAAATGCGTACATTAGTCAAGTCTTGGATCAGAATATTTGTCGCTTCAAATACATTTAGATAGAGCGTAGAGCACATGCAGCAAACTACCCAAAAAAGAAAAAAACAAACAAACTAATGAATACAACATAAAAAGCCAGAGTAAAGCCCGCAGTGGAAGCACAATAAACAATAAACAATAAACAACAAACCAGCATAAGTTAAAAATTATAAATAAATGAAGTACATGAAGGAAAAGTAAACTACATTTAAATAGATTTCGACTATACAACCAACAAAACCAAAACATAATGAAATCAAAAATCAAATATTTTATGTATAGAATTTTTTGTTAATTATTTTATTATTGCTTTTTTTTTTCAAGACTTGAAGTGAAAGCTTTTCAAGCGGTTTTATTCTACTTTTGACCATTGTCACTGCTGCTCAACTGCACTGATTTATACATATACATATATATATACATGTTTACATATACACATATATGTATATATATATATATATATACATTGCTAATATTTTCAATATGCATTTTGCTGTTTGTTGTTGCTGGCAGTGTATTAAATGTAGTTGTAAATGCTTTTTTCTTGGCCAAATTCATGATGTAGAGTTAAGGGGGCCGGGTGAGGGGGCGTTTGCTAGTAGGGGCCGTGATATAGACTCTCATATGGCTAATTGCAAATATGTACAAGCTAACGGTGCTCATGATTTGATTAGAGAAAGAAAACAAAGGGAAATATATAATTTCGGCATAGCCGAAGCTGGCATACTCTTGCAGTTAAATACGTTTTTCAGTTAGAGTTCTACTCATTCTCAAGTTTAAGAGAGGTCTTCTAGGGAGCAGTTAGAATCTCTTCTGCATGCCAATTCGATCTATTATAATGTGATAGCTATATGTTATAGTAGTATTATAATTTGATTGATTCTCAGGATTCAGCTATACTAAATTTCAACGGAGAAGCTTGAGAGGAGGCTTAGTTCAGATAGGTAGATAGTATAGACTTGGTTTCTATAGAACCTAAAGCAGCTGCTCCAAGTTTCAGCTGCAAAGCTTCACAGGAAGCTGACATCAGATAGATATAGATAGATAGAAGGAAGAGACTTGCAAGAGGTAATAAATATACAGTTACTGTTATATTAAAGAGTTCTCTCTTAAGAGTTCTAGCTATATTTTTAACAAAGTTCTATTCAAGTTTTAACTGCAAGGATGGTGTATATAATTTTACATTTATATGATAATGGGCGTGTCTCTGTGTATATATATGTGTGTATTCATGTGATTGATTAAAGTTCTGATATATTAAATGCGAATATACATATATATAGATTTATATATACTTGATTTATATGATATATGAGTTGCAACAAGATAAATATAAATTGGCTATGGATAGAGAGATATATGTATGTATATGGGGTTTATATTACATTTTATGCTTTGCAAGGTATTTTTATATGCTTTGCTCGAAATGT
The DNA here is from genome assembly GCF_001654015.2 of Drosophila navojoa. The sequence continues at coordinate 186,547 of NW_022045975.1, forward strand.
CTATGAAAGGTGGTGAGTATTTTTCTAGTATTTTTTTTCAGAATTCCAAAATTTCTTGATTTTTTCAAGCCAATTGTTTTCAAATATTTTTTGTCGACCAATTTTTGCGTTTGACATTTGACGAGAGCTAGAAATTTGCCAGTTTGGTATTTTTTTTGTTTTGTAAATAACATTTATGTACACAAATAACCCATTTAATAATAAATGTAATGAAAATTAAAAAAAAGATGAGTATTATAAATGATTTTTATACACATTTGCATTAAACAAACAGAAAATAAAGTAGAAGTTATATATTATAAAAAAGGAAGAGAATATACATATGTATATTTATATATATGGTGAACATAGGCATTAAATCATATATATATAGATATAAATTATAGAAAAAAAATTATAAATGATATATATATTTTTTGTTTGGTTTTAGCAAATGTATTAGAGCAATAAATGTATTTGCTTGATCAACAGACCTAAAGATTCAAGAGTTGCTGCTGCCGACGTACCCACAATAGTGTAGTAACGATATCGATATCGATATATATCGCTGCAATGCGATTCTTGGTATCTTGCTCGCTTTCTCGCCCGCTTTCTTGATCTTGCTTGCTTTGTCTTTGTCTTTCTCTTGATTCTTGTTTCTTATGTTTTGTTTCTTTCTCTGGCGGCTTTGCTATTATTCTTTTCTTTTATTTTCTTTCTGTTTTGTGAGCTTCTGCTTGGATTTTTTCTTTCTTTCTGTGTTTGTCTTTGACTTGATTGGTTAATATTGGTATATCGGTACGCGCCTAGTATATATACTTGGTCTTTGTCTTGGTATTTAGCCTGCGCAGCGGCGGCGGCGGCGGCAGCAGCAGCGGCAACAGCAGCAGCAGCAGCAGCGGCAGCGGCAGCCTCAGCGGCAGCAGCAGCGGCAGGAGCAGCAGTGCAAGTTGTGGTAGTAGTGGTAGTAGTAGTAGATATTCTCATTCTCATTGGCTTAACAACGCAAATATGTAAATTAAATTTGATAGAATTGATTCAATATTAATGTATATCGATATTGATGTATAATCGATATTTTTGTGTAAAAAAAAAAAAAACGATAGAAAAAAAGAAGAGAAAACAAAAATTAAAACTCGTTTTAAAATATATATATATATTATATTATATATAAAGATAAATCAACAATAGATAGATAGAGAGAGGGAGTTGGAGATAGAAAGAGAAGGATAGAGAGAGAGACGTTTGTGGACTTCCTTTAAGAAAGAGAGATAGATTGAGAGAGAGACAGACAACAATGTGCGTGAAAGAGAGAATTTCAATTGTCAACTGAAAAGCAAATTACGAATACAATTCTTTTGGAACAACAAAAACAGAAAAAGAAAGAAAGAGAGAGAGAGAGAGATAGATAGGTAAAGAGAGAGAGAGAGAGAGGGGGAGTTTGGTTGGGTTTCGTACGCAACGTGCAGCGTGTTCTATGGCTGGATGGCAACTCACCTGGCAAAGCTCTTGAAGGCCGCACTCTGCGGATTAATGCAGAGCGGCACGCGGCCCGTTTGCAGCTGCTCGGCAATGAATTTGTGCATTTCCTCTGTGAGAAAGGGACGGGAGGGGAGTTACGTATTTATAAAATGCTCTTGCGACTTTTCGTTCTCGTTCGTTTATTTGACTTACCCTTCACCTGCTGCACCGAGGTGAGCTTGCGCTCCCATAAATCATCGAAGGGCTGCCCGGCGGAGGGCTCAAAGTCCGCCGTATACTGACGCATTCCGGCTGAGGTAGTGAAACAGCATTTGCACATGCACGAATGATACCGCAGACGTCCCTCATCCAGATACGGATGCGCCAGTGCATCTGTCACCGAAATGCGCTTGTCCTAGAAGGAGCGGAAGGGGGTTACAGCTGAAAGATTGAGTGCCACTTAGGCCAGAGTCTGACTTACCGGATCAAAGACCAGCATCTGGCAGAGCAGATGCACCGCCTCGTGCGTGGCATGTGAGCTGAGCGTGTAGAGCACCGAGAACGATGGCGGCTTGGGCGCCCGCCGCAGCATGTGTGTGCGTGCCCCCTCGCACGCATGACGCATATCCTCCATGGTGGGCGTGCCCAGCAGCTCGGTAATGAGCTCCAGCTGCTGCACCGGATTCTGCGCCTGGAACAATATGCGCCGGCCCAGCAGCTCACCAAAGATGCAGCCCACCGACCACACATCCACAGCCGACGAATAGTGGCGAGCGCCCATAAGTATTTCGGGCGCCCGATAGTACTGTGTGACCACCTCCTGGGTCATGTGCTTGGCCTGGTCGGGCTCCTCGACGCGCGCCAGCCCAAAGTCGCATATCTTCAGCACACAGTTGGAGTTGACCAAGAGATTGCCCGGCTTGATGTCCCGATGCAGTATCCTGGCCGAGTGCAAGTACTTGAGGCCGCGCAGTATCTGATAGAGAAAGACCTTGATGTGATCCGCCGACAGGTGCTGCGGCGACACGATGATCTTGTGCAGATCCGATTGCAGCAGTTCAGTTATCACATAGCTAGAGTTTCGATAGAGTTAAGGAAATAACCAATGTTATTGGGCCACGCGCTAAAGTTTTCTTTTTGGGGCTTGTTTGTTAGCTTTAAACTTTTTCAATTAAGTAGTTGCACGCTTTAGCTTCAGCTTTCGCTTTGGCTTTGGCTTTGGCTCTGCCCACAACTTTGACGCGCTGAAAATAGATATTCTCGCTTTTTATTTTCACAGTTTGCCCTCAATCAGCAAATAAAACCTGTGACCCCAACGAAGGATGCGGTTTCCACGCAAGCCCTTTGGATTTGCCAAATTGCTAAGGCGAGAGTGTGTCTGTGTGGGTGTGTGTATAGGTGTAGTTGAAGGCGTGTGTGAAGATGTTTGTTCTTGGCAAATATGTTTAATTTGTAGAGACTCGTCATATCTTATAATGGCTGCTTCAATGAGTTTTCCTCAAACGAATCTCAAAGACTTTACTAGAGAGCTCTTAATGACTTTTATCAATTAAATATAGAAGCATATTCCTCTTACTATGTAAATTCATACTATTCTTTACATTACTTTATTTACTGATAAATTTAAAGCCGTCAAATAGAGCTGCCTCCTAGGGCTGGGTAGCCAGCATTTCGCCTCTCTCACACACAGAACTGCTCCGGTGCCCAGCGAGCAGCTACCTTAAGCTCTTCAACTAAACATTTTCTCTGCAAGTGAAGCGCCTGCCCATGATCTGCCTCTCGATTGCCAGCTACATTTGCATACTCCTCATTATACCCTGAACCCATTGAAAATGGGAAATCAGGGTATAATGGTTTTGTTAAAA
>NW_022045975.1:189861-235052 GCF_001654015.2 Drosophila navojoa
CAGGGGATCTCGTAGTCGAGCAGTCTCGACTAGAGCTTTCTTACTTGTTTTCTATTCAAGTGTTCATGATTTTCTCTGCTTGCCAATAATCTCTTGTGCATTGCCTCTACTCCACGTAGACTTCGATAAGCAGCTAACTTGCACTCAGCTTAGCTTGTGCTTCTCTTTAGCAACTTTTGCTTTTAGTTGAGGCTTCTCTCATTTTTGTGCTACATTTGCTTACTTCCTATCTGCTCTTCCATTGCATGCTCTGTCTAGAATGTTCTCGGCTTGTCCTAAATCTTTTACAGCTTCCCATCTACTAATTAAATGAATGATTTGCTTATGATTTATTATGTTTTATAGCTAGAGCTGCATGGAAGATACATAAGTAGAAGTCATCTCAGTCAGGACTTGACAGTAGTCTAGAATATATTTTAGACTCTGGCTTTATATAGCCCTGTTCTTACAACTTTTTCCTCTAATCAAATGCCATGTCGACGCTGCTTCTGATCTCTTTCTACACTTGTTTACTTCAAATCTTATATAACTTCTTCTTCTAGTCTCTCTATTATTTTCTGAAAGGTTTTCCCCGTTTCATGTCTGCCTATTCATAATCTCTTAAGTCATATGATACCTCTTTGTATATATATTTTATATAAGAATTCTCACTAAATTCGCTCTTTACAATTCTTAACAGTTTCAAGCAAACGTAAAAGATTATCAAGTTCTTAATTTTACTTTAGTCTGACTTCAACTAATTACATTTTCAGGTACTCCTTCTGTTACATTTGAAACCTTCTCTTGCACTGCTCAATTGCATTTTATAATTCCCACAAGTTTGCCTTAAGACTCACCAAACTCTTTCAAAATTTGCAAGAGTTATTCAATTACGCTTGAAAATTCCTAAAGACAACTCAAAGCTTTACTTAACTTTTACTCAAATTGAATTCATTTCAGCTTTCAATTAGTCAAAAATCGTAAAAACAAAACTATTAAATTTATAGTTTTTTTTCTTTTCTATTGTTTGTTGTAAAAAGGATACATTTCCTGAAAGAAGTCCAAATGTGGTGGCTGTAAAATGTCCAAAGCTGACAGCACCTGCAAAGAAAGAGAGAGAGAGAGAGTGAGTGAAAGAGTGAGAGAGAGTTAGAGAATTGTTATAGCCGTGTTTCGTTAATAAATCTCGACACACACACACACACACACACACACACACACACACACACAATGTTGTTGTTAATATAGACGAGTGTGTTTATTGGCTGTGGCATTAGCCACATAAATCTTAAAACAATGCTGCAGCATTACACCTACAACAACAACGATGCAGCGGGGACGCCCATTCGAGCGGGCTGAGTGGCCAAGATCATAAATTATGCACTCCAATAAAATATAAATAAAAATCAAAAGCTCGCTGCTTCGCTGCAGCGCATCAAATGCGCCATTTAGTTGCATGTTAAGTGTCGCTGCCAGGCACTAAAATGCCACAAAGTTCAGCGGCAGCAACTGACAACTGGCTGACCCGTTGATGATGTTTAGCGGCAGATACAAGACACGCCACTGTCTGTCTGTCCGTCTGTCTGTCTGTCCGTCTGTCTCTCTGTCTGTGGCAGCTACGCTTCGGGGGAGTTCTGCCCGCCTGTCTGTCTGTCCATCCGATTGTCTGCAGCAAAGGCAACGGCTCTATAAGACAGAAAGGAATGAAAAAAAAAAAAAAAACACACCAAGAGCCAAAGCAGCACAAAATAATAAATAAAAACGGGACGAACCGGCAAGAACTTGATGGACAGCAGCAGCAGCACAACAAAGAGCAACCAGCAGCAACAACAACAACAACAACAACAACTGGCAACCGCGCTGGACAAGCGTCGACAGAGCCAAAGCCCTGAGCTGCCGTCGCTCTGCCGCTGCCGCTGCCGCCGCTCTACCTTTCGGTGTGCAAGCCCGAGCTGCAGACAAGCGCTGATTTATTTGGCTTGCGGTCAAAATGATGAAGGAACTTGCCACAAAGCCCAAATGGCAATTCTAACGGGGCGAGGCAGACGGGCAGCGGCGCATGTGTTGCAACAATGCTGTGCGTGTGTGTGCGTGGCTGAAAATCAATTTTCAATATCATTCAAGCAGCTCAAATCGCTCGCAATTCAAGAAAAGTGCCCAAAAAACAAAAAGCATATAACATGCGAAATTGTTGCGTGTGGCAACAACAACAACAGCAACAACAACAGCAACTGGAGTAAAAACAATCTATATGTGTGCGCATATTTGTTGCACAACGCACACACTCACACATTGTTGCTGCTGCTGCTGTTCGACTGTCTTCCCCCAGCTGCCTGGATTTGTCTGTTGGCCACAAAAATTGTTGCAAAGTGCTTCAGCAACAACAACAACAACAACAACAACAGCAGCAACACAAAAAGTGCCGCCGCGTTGCTAAGCCGCCGACTTCGATGTGTTTTTTTTTTAAGTGGCAACAATTTTGAGCCTTTTTTGTTGTCGTTGTTGTTGCAGTTGTTGTTGTGTTCATTTACAAAAGCCAAAGCTGTGGCTGCCGCTGGGTCTGCGTCTTTCGAGGGTTTCGCTGCGTCGTCATCGTCTTTGGCTTTGTTTCTTTTTTTTGGGCTCAGCTAAGTTCGTTTGTAATATTTCGCGCTGCTTGCAACGTATAAACTGCATTTGTTGCGCTTGCGGTTTCACAAGCGACAACAGCAACAACAACAACAACCAAAGAACAGCTTAAGGCACAACTGAAGGTAGCTGACACAAAACCAAGCTTAAATACTTTGGCTTTCAAATCTACTCAAAATGCTTGAGGTGAAGTAAGACAAAGAGTTTTAGTAGGGAGTACGGCTACTGCTATACATATTTATATAGATAGTATTAAATATATTTATATATATATACATAGGTTTGTATACAATATATGATATGTTTCAAATCAATTCCCTTTCAGGGCTTTATTATAAACTAAACATATTTGCAATGATTCTTTCTAAATTTCTTTACAGAGGGAATACCACTGCTGCTGTAACAAAAAACTATATATAGCATATATTATACGGGATAATTACTCTACCTCTGTCTTCTCTCACACTTCCAGATGCCATAGAAAGTAGCTTAAAAACTTGAGCTTGCCATGAGCTCGCATTATTTGAAGTGATTTGAGACAAAGACTTATAGAAGAGGCACTGCCCTGATTGCTACACATTATACATATAAAATACATATATTACAATATCCAGCCCTTCCTCCCCTCCCCTCTCACTACATTAAGTTCTGCCCCCCCCCTTTTTCGCGCAGTGCATCATGTCAGCCCTCGAGTAACGCTTTGCTTTGCTTTCGCTGCCTTCCGCTTGCTTCGCACATAATTTGTTGCAAGTTGCTTTTACTGTTGTTGTTGTTGTTGCATGTTGTTGCTACCTGGCAGTGCACTCTTGCCCTCACACGTGCAACGCCGCGTTGCAGCTAATTAACATTTTGCGCTGTGGCAATCAGCAACCAAATTTATGCAGCTCATATTGGCAGTCATTTTCTTTGTTTTTCTTTTGCTTTTTTGTTGTTTTTTTTCTGATTGCTGTCCTTGAAGCAGCAGCAGCAGCGCCTGCAGAGCAGATGCCAAAAATAAGAAAACAATCATAAAACAGCAAGTGAGAGAGTGCGATTATTGGCTGTGTATGTCTAGCAGATGCCGGATATTACAAAGATTTTGCGGGCAATGCCTAAAGTTTTGATTTGGCAAGATTTTTGAGAGTTTTGTAGAAACTCGCTTTGAACTGCCTTAAGTGGGTCAGATTTGATAGAAGTATTTTATATATATATATATATATAATTATTTTTTTTTTATATATAAATATTATTATTTTATATATAATTTTATGATGTTGATGCCTGCAGCTTAATTTCTACTCACATTTAAGCACTTTGAAATCTATTTTGATTATCAAAACTTGACTACAAAGTAAGGAAGGAACATTTATTCAGTGCAGTTTCAATATATCATGCAAATCTCAACAATTCTGCAGTTGAAGAGTTTCTCAATAAAACCTTCTTCTGCTTCCTTTGGCCTTCAATGTGTCATGAATTTAACACACAAAAATTGCTTTAAATTCTGTTTCTTTTACATATGTATTATACTCAAATTTCCTGCCACCTTTAAACATTTAAAATTTGTTAAATTTCATCAAAAGCGTTTTAATATCCTGTTTGCGCACTCTCAATGCAACTTCAGCTCATGCAGAGGGCAAACAATTGCTCTAAAGCTAAACTAGGCGTGTAATAATAATAAACACAAACAGCAACAGCAGCAGCAGCAACAACAACAACAACAACAACAACAACAACAACAACAACAACAACATTTAACGAGCTGTGCAAACAACTTAGACAACAACTTTTGTTGAACTGCAACTACACGAGTTGCAAGTTGCTAGTTGCAAGTGGCAACAGCTGTGGCAGCACATTTCAAACAGAGAGAAAGAGAGAGGGAGAGAGAGAGAGAGAGAGAGAGAGAGAGCGAGAGCGGGCTGGGCAAGCTGAAGAGGAAGCATAAAAAAACTTGAAGTATGTTAAAGCTAAACATAATCAAGAACAGCATCTCTGCTTCGAGACTCTTTGTCATCATCTTCTTCTACCTCCTCCTCTTCTTCTTCCACTTCTTCTACTTCTTCTGTTGGCCCCTTTTTAAACGATTTCAAGTGAATTTTCTTCAAGTCGCTCGCGTCTCTAAACAAAAGCAAAAGTGTTCTTTGCTAGCGACATTTTCATTTCAAGCCAAAATTCTAGCTAAATAATTGTTACAGCAGCAGCAGCTGTCAACATTTCCAGTTGTTGTAATTGCCGTAGTTGTTGTTGTTGTTGTTCTTGTTGCTGACTAATTAAAAGGCCACAGATTTTTGTAAAACAATTTCATCAGCTGCTTTGCTTTGTGCCTGGTTTCAACCTTGAGCCGCGTCGAGTTCTTCTCTTCCAGCTAAAATGATCTAGCGTGGGATATGTGCCACAAAGTAATATTATAATATGTATAGATGTATCTGGCATATATGTATAATCATATATCTATAAGGCTCAATTGACATTTCAATTGCAATGATGATAACAACAACAACAACAACAACAGAAATTTGCATGCAATTGATGCCAGGCATCAAAAACTTGAAGTCAAACTCAATCATTTGCAGCAGCAGCTGCAACGGGGTTTAGGGGAGGCGGCAGAGGGGTGTGGCAGGCACACACTTTATCGTCGTCGTCGTCGTCGTCGTCTTTGGCTGCTGCATGTGAGAAATGCTTTTGAAATGTGCGCCACGTACGTTGCAAAATCTTTTATTGAAATTCGCAATTGAAATAAGCAACAATGCATAATGGGGCAAACATTTTGCAGCGATTTGTTAAAATGTAGAAGGCGCACACACACATACATACATATATATAATGCACTGCAGAGCAAACACACACATACATACATATATTTGGTATTCTGCGCCATATAATGCCAAAGCAATTGAGACGATTGCCAGTGCCTGCGCTGTCACTCAAAGAGCTGTTACACTGTGTGTGTGTGTGTGTGTGTGTGTGTGTGTATGTGTGTTGCCAGAGTTGGCAATTGGCAGGAAGCAAGCACAAAACTGAAAGGCAGGACTTATGCAGCCAAAAGAATCACAGCAACTGCTATGGAAAAGCGCAAAGGCAAAGGCGAAGGCAAAGCCGTGCAAATATATTTATATAGAATCTTTACAGAAAGGAAACCCATTAAAACTTAAACAAATTCTGGCCGAAACTAAGTTAGGCAAGGCTTTAAGAATGCAAACAGGGTTTGGCAATGTGTAGAAGCTATAGAAATTAAAGTAAACTCGCTGAGAATTCTAAGTAAAAGCAGATGCAAAATTTGTCAAGCATTTGAACTTAGTTAACATAGGTTTAACATTAAAGCTGATAACATTTAAGTAAGATAAATACAAGTTAAAATCTAAATCGTATCAGCATTATTATAATATATTCTAAATTATCTCCAGACACATCTACTTTCATTAGCATATACAAGTTTCAAGTAAATTATTCTCAATTCAGAAAGCTCTCTTTATTTACTTTGCTATATATCTGCCCACATCGCAGATGGCTTTAACGGCAAGTCGCGCTGTCAGATGACGTATTCAGCTATTGACTACAGCATTGTCGTCTCTAGCTTATTTCAGGTTGATTGCACTTGCTTGGGATATGCGACGCGTCGCTGCGTTGCATGCAGGAAATGAATATGGAATTGCCACAGGAAACCAACAATAGACACAGCACGAGACGCTCCCCTTTTATACTACGTCCTCTACTTCGCCTCTTTGTCACTCGTTTCTCTTCTTTTCCATAGAGCACTTTGCATATTGAGACAACATTTGCATAGGTGTTGCCAGGTGTTGACATGTGTGTGTGTGGGCAGAGCGCGCTTCATTAGGGCAACTCTTCATCGAATCGAATGCATTGCATAAGTTTTGGACAAGCTAACTAAATTAACAGAGTCTGACTTGAGTATTACAATAATAATCGACTTTGCCTCGCTGCTGCTCACCCACGCTCAATTCGTTGGCCTAATAGAGCAGCGCGAATTGCACAGTGTTGGTAAATGCTGAAGGTTGTAGTTGACATTTGCAGTCAAGGCAAAAATCATGTGTGTCAAATGAGAAAAATAAGTGGAGCGCGTTTCTAGACAAACCTCAATCTGACATTTTAGCCATGGCAAATGTCAATCAATTATGATTTGATTTGATTTGAAAGTGAAACTGAAGGGAATTAATATATATAGGCATTAGATTTAATTTTATATCTTTATTTTACTTTGTTTTTTCAAGTAGTTCTTGAAAAGTTGAGCTGTTTTTATCTGTAGAGTCCATTGAATCGTTCTTTTGATTCCAAGATAAATCTACATTAATCTTAATTCTAACTGCTTACGTTCTTCGTGCTTAAACTTGAATCTATACATTAAGAATATATAGGAAATATATTTTTCTTTACACATTTATCTATTCAAATATAGGAAACATATGTTTCGCAATATTCTACTCTATTCAATATATAGGAAGTAAATGTTTTGCCGCTAGAAAAAACATACAGACAAATTTCATGGCAGTAATTCAAAAGCTAGTTACCATAGCAAACAAATCTCTGTCTGCTTATTATCAGTATATATATACCTTATCTATACAAAAATCTATCTGTCAGGCGTTACACATTTCGTGTCAAAGCTGTATAGTGCGCTAAAAAGTATATGTATATAAATAATGTGTGCAAAAAATAAAATCAGAGATCGCTCAGTGCACGTGCTCGAAACAGAAGTGAGCTGAAATATGCAGATAAATAAATTCAAGCAAATCGCCGCAAAGTCACATAAAATTGGCCATAAAATCGCAGCACAATGCAACGAGGCCCCGCGCCGTCTCTCTCCTATCGCCCTCTTCCCTCTTTTAGTGTAAAGTTGTTTTTTTTTTATTAATAATTCTAAATGTTGTATGAAAACCATGATAATTCTTTTATATTTTGCTGCCATTTGACTTTGTGTGGCATGCTCTCCCTCTCTCTCTCTACCCCTCCCTCTCTTGCTCTGTTATGTTAACAAATTTGCATGCCCCAAAATGTTTGTAGTCTCAACTTTTATTTTTCTGCTTTTCTTTGCAATTTGTTGTGCATAAAATTTGTTTGTCATAAATTTGTTTTTTTTTTTTTGGGGTCCGACAGCCTTTTGTGGAAAACTGGCAGCAGTCAGAGAGTGGGCATGGCCTGCCAGTGGGCGTCACTTAACAATATACGTACATAAATATGCAATATGTTGTTGCTCACTTAAGCAGCAGCAGCAGCAGCTGCAATGAATATGAATGAGTTAATTAATGCCCTGATAAATGATTGATTTATAACTGCCTGACTAACAAAAGCCAAGGCATAGAGATCGAAATCGAATTTCGTATATTCCAGAGAACTTGTGAAACATGAAATACGACTGACAAATTGAATGTGCCTCAAGATAAACATGATATATGAAGTTGTTAGGCGCAGTGTGTGTGAGGCCTATGAAGTACATTTCGATATATTTTGACTTGAATAGAAAATTCAGTTGAAGGTTCTCTAATCATTGCTCAAATTTGTCTAGAAGTAGGGCCTTAAATAGGTGCACGCAGTAAAAAGCAGCGAATGAGAGATTTGAGCTTAATATTATTAATTACGATACAAATTTGAATTGTAAATACTTAAAAATTAAAATTAACTGAAAAAAAAATAATAAAAATATGAAAATAAATGAAAATTAAAAATATGAAAATAAATAAAAATAGTAAAAATTGAAATAATATAAATATAAAAAATTAAATGAAAATAAAAATAAATGAGATATCAAAATACAATTTTTAATACTTACAAACTAAAAGATTTATAATGATTTAAATACCACAAAATGTGAACTACTAATTAAAAAAAAGGATGATTATTATGAAATAATAATTGTATATTTTATTTTTATTTTTTAAGCTGCTTTGCATTATAATTTTTTTTTTTTTTTTTTAATTTTTTTGTAAATATATACAATTGATATTTCATAATAATCATCCTTTTTTTTTTTTTTGAGGCTATATTGTTTTGTATTTTAAGCGGATTTGCATTTCTATTGCATTATTAATTTTTTGTATATTTAAAATAATTTCTATTTGATAAAACTCTTTAGCCTGCCCACATAGATACATATATGTGTATTATTAAAAATATATATATATATATAGTATATATATATTTCGCTTGTAAACCGAGCTCTCATATTGTAGTTATATCATTGCTACTCATCTGAAACGTTTAATTAATGACAATAATTACACAGCCAATAAACGACACTTGCTTGACAATCAAACAGACAACAACAACAGCAGCAACAACAAAAACAACGAAACCCAACATCCAATAATAATAACTTCAATTTTTGAGCTGAAGTTCAACCGGGAAAGGCGGCAGTTAAAACGAATTTCTCGCCAGAGCAGGCTTTCAGGGCAAAAATAATATAATTGTTAATAAATGCGCACATAACATGAGAGCCGAAGAGATACCCTGTAGACGCAGTCAGAGCTGCTGCCCGCACAGGCAGGCAGGCAGGCAATGCCGCCTGCTCCTTGGCATTACAGGCTATTATTAGCCAGCAGGCAGCCACTGCGTATACGCAATATTCCACACAGAGTGGGCGAGCATGAACAAATAAATAAAAATACAGAAAATATTTGCATTGTGTGCGCATAGTGGCAGTCGCCGCACAAATAATCGAATTGCTTTTTTTTAATTAAATTTCGTGTCATAAACGCGACGCGTAATTAAATGCAAGACAATTTTTTGTATTTTGTTGTATTTTCTGTGCCCTTTGTAATATCACAATGGATTTTAATATATATGTATGCACATATATATGAATGAATATAGTTAATGCATGGTGTATAAAGTTGTTCAAGTACTTACGTTCTCATGCTTGAAAAAGCAAAGCATTTTGAGCTCACGAAAAACACGCTTGGATGAGACCAGAGATTGGAACACATTCGGCAGCTTTTTCAGTGCGACGCGACGGCCATCGCGTGGATCTGTGACGGCCCTGTAAAAAAAATAGATAAGTTGCAGTTAGTAAAAAAGTAAAGTAACATTGAAGAAACTCTCTCTCTCTGTGAGAGAAAAAAAATAAGATATTAAGATAAGTTTTGCCAGCCCAGAGCGAAGAAAAGTAAAGTCTAGGTAAATAACGGTGAAATTTCATGTATTTGCGACCACTCAGGCGGCATTAGTGAGGCGACTGAGCTGGTGGAGCGTAATGGGAACTAAACTTTGCATTAATATCGTCGAAACAATAGACCCCTCACAAAAAGCAGCGAGGCCACTCGAGAGACAAACAAACAAGGCTACTCATACACACTCACACACACAGACTAACATATACATAAACAACAAATGTCGATTGTTTTTGTCTAGCAACAAATAAAAGGGGGAGGAGTTCAATGAACTTGGCTGAGAGGCCTATGAACGCCTAGAAGTATGCAGGCACTGCGGCTCCTTCCTACACACACTCTCTAGCTCTCTCTCTCTCTCTCTCTCGCTCTCTCTTAAATTGATGAACATTGCAAATTAGCAACGCTAAAAAGGTCAAACAACAGACGAGACACACACACACACACTCTCTCCCTCTCTCCCTCTCTCTTTCTCTCGCCATCTAATTTGTGGCAAGTGCGTGTGCCGTGCAACGTGTTTGACTGCCGCCGCTGCGGCGGCATCAACACGATGCTGGCTTTGCTTGGCTTTCAGCAGTCAGAGTTCTCTGGAGTTTTTATGATGCCATTGGCCATGGCCAAAAAGTGCGAATGTCTGGGCCAAAGAGCCAGGGCGACGACGTCTTTTGTCGCCGTCTGTCTGACTCACTCTGCAGTTATTTACACACACACACACGCACACTCTCCCTATCTCTATCTCTCTCTTTGTCTGTTGCAGCCGAAAAAATATTTTTGTTATGATTATTCTAGCGCTTCTTCTTCTTCTTCCACTCTATATGTGTGTTTTTTTTTTCTTTTGCTTCTTTCGGTTGCCTTGGCCAGCAAGTGAGAAATATTACGCAGCATCTTATTTTTACCAGACTTGTCAACCGTTTCCAAGCCTTCCTCTCGTATACCCTGCCCCTCTCCCCCCCCCCCCCTCTCTCTCTCTCTCTCTGTCTTTACTTATCCCTTGGCTTTTACTTTGCCGTTTCATCTATGAAAAGTTGTTCGCCGTAAATCTTTGGAATCGTCGTTAAGCGTTGAAATTATGGCAGATTGCTGTAAATTGGATTGAATTGCTCAGCGTGCAGATGAGTCATCGCTTAGCTCCCATCCCCGCCCCCGACGACTCCTCCAGCTCACAGCACGTGCGTCTGTTTTTTCGCTAGTCTACATTCGGGCGCTTTGGCCCGGTCATTTGCATGTCTAATGGCCAAAACGGGCCCAACTGTTGGCCGCTTAATGATAATGAGCTGATTATACAAAGCGAAGCAACATTCTGTACGCTATATATAGGGTATTATGCTAAATTGTGCCCAGACAATGCTTAAGCATTCAAGTGCGTAAAGCAGAGCCGTAAACACGTCTTAAGAAATTTATTTTTGTAGCCCACTGAGTTGAAGAAGGTTCTGGGCACTGTGATTGATTGATGTGATTGATTGATTATGTTGTATTTTATCTGCAGTTTCTTATTTTCTGGAATGCCCCAAATGAGTAAAAGAAAATAATAGAGGCTTTGAACTGTTGGCTATAAAATGGAACTTGACATTGAGTTGCGAAGAAATTCCTAAGCAACCTCATAAAATATGAGAACAACTTTTCTTGTTTATGTAAAATGCAGAATTTATGAAGAGCAAAGAGTCTAAATTGTAGTATGAAGAACTATATGAAAAACATGCTTTATATGAAGAAAAGATTTTACTATATGTAAAACATGAAGAAAAGATTTCATCATAATCTTAGATTTAATTTTAAATTTTAAAATAGTTTATCTGCAAATCTAGACTGATAAATTCTGATTCAATATCAACTTATTTGATAATAATGTACCACAAAGTATTTTATAATCATTTATCAAACTTATGACCTATAAAAATATATAATATTTATCTAAATCTAATATGGAGTTACTAGATTAAATTTCTTCTTATCAACTTGCATTCGATATTCCCTCAAAAACTGCGCCATTTGGTGGTTGACTCTGAACAGCAAGACCTTGACGTCAAAGTCAAATCAAAAGAGGAAATCGAGCATCAACACACACACAAACACATTAATATTTTATGGTCATCTATCAAATTGAAGAGAGAGAGAGAGAGAGAGAGAGAGAGAGAGAGAGAGAGAGAGAGGAAAACAAATCAAACATCGCTCGTCTGTTCCACTCTGTTCTGGTTTGTCTTCTATTATTATTTGTGGCAGCTTCAATTTACAAAAGGCAAGCGAGTCGCTTTTAAAGAAAATTCAGTTTCAAATTGGGTTAAATAAAGTTTTTTCTATGTGAGAAAAAACCATAGAAGAAAAATTGTAGAAAAATCGTGGAAAAACTAAGACAAATAATGCTGATGTAGACAGTTGATAAAAGAGAGAGAGAGAGTGAGCTAGAGAATGCCTTCGTTGCCTTCGTTGATGATGGATGACAAATGCAAGCACATTGCAGCACACACACACACACACACACACAGATAGAGACACATATGCCACACACACACACACACACACTGGCACAGCATGTGCTCGAATTGTGTTTTCTATGGTTTTTGGCTTTATCCTGCGCTCAACGCCCTTCCCTATATTTTCTCTTGCTTTTCAATGGCAGTTAATGGAAAATCATTTATCATGTGCGTGTCGCAGTTGCTCTGCCGGCACTCGTATAGCCAGCAGCGGCAGAGCAGCAGCAGCCAGCCTCAACTTAAAGTGGATTCTTAAGAGTTGCAGTGAAACAAAAAGTGCCATAACTAAATGATAATTACCCAGGCAACAAGAGCAGACGGACAGACAGACAAAAGATGAAATCCTACACTGTAGAAAGATTGTTGTTGTACTTTGCTTTGTTCGCTGCTGAAGGGGAACCGAAGGCCCTTTTTGGTTGATGGCCCGCTAGGCCTCTAGCTGCAGGGCTCATCAATTTGTGCTGGACAATTTGTGCACGCAATGTGAAAAGTGTAGCAAATCGTTGCTAGTCTTTAGATTGATTTCAGAAAATTAAGCAGGAGTGAGAGAGAGAGAGAGAAAGAGAGGTGAATGCTGGACTGAAAGATGCCCTATAAATGTTAATCATATAGAGATATGGATAGGCCAAGAGAATGAGAGAGGGAGAGAGGGATTTTCAGTGGATTGTTATGATTATATATATATTATGTTATATGACTTTAAAGGTTAGTTGTTCCATAGGCTATACTTTGCACATGGAGTGGGGAAATTTCTAATATACCTAGCTTTATTGCTCTCAGAGATTGTTAGACTGGGGATAAATAAAGTAAATGTTCTCAGAGTAATAAAATAATTAAGTATATAAGACTGTAGGCAAAATTGATTTCCTTTAACATATCTCCTACATAAATTCATATGCCAAATCCTATTTGTTATCAGCCTAATAGTATTCGACTTCACAGAGATCATATACATTCATATACTATATCCCTATATTTATAGCCATATCTTAGCTTTTCTTTTCACATTGCTACCTGCATGCTGCAGCATACCCTATGCTCACACTTGTACAGGGTATGCACATAATAGTCATGTACGCTCTTGTTGCACACAATTGGAAATTACATTTTTTTCGCTCTCATTGCTACACAGTTTCTGTGTTGTTTTTTTTTTTTTTTCAGGTGGCTGCAACGCGCACGTTTCGTGCTCAAGTGTTGACTGGGGCATAGGCGAGGCGCAGGGGCGTGGCTCTGACCCAAATCTAATCAGACACCAATGTCCGCTTGATGCAGACAAAAAAAAAACGCCAGCTGCCAAAATGGAAACGAACGAAAAGTTCAAATTGCGATTTCTCTGCTCATTCTCGTTTTTCGCCTCTCGTTTTGATTTTAACTTTATTTTTGGCATTTGTTAAGTTCTCAACTTGGCTTCACATTTGAACGGTTGCCCGGTCCTTGCCGTGGGCCAAACTAACGGTCACAGCTGCCCCTTATTTTCCATCCAGTGCAAACATTTGTGTTTTTAGCCCTTTTCAAGCCATCGCCAACGCCACCGCCCACACCCCGCCCACTTAACATCAACTCGGTCTGTTGGTCGTTTGCTCGTTTTCGTCTCATCCCATTTTAATATTATATTTTGCATTTTTTAATCTCATTTGATTTCTTCTGACATTTTGCACATGCTTCTTGAATAACTCATCACCTTGGCTCCGGTTTATTCAATTCATAAACTGTTCCATCACATTCCACAAACGAGCAGTCGTTGCCTGAGGCCTGCCTCGACTTGTTACGTCTGCCTTCATCATGCAGCGACCCCTTGCTTCCCTCTCTCTCTCTCTCTCTCTCTCTCTCTCTCTTGGTGAAACTCCTTTGGCAGCTCCTGTTGCCCGTTCATTGAACTTTGTCGTCGTCAGATTCAGATTCAGATTTCTTGAAAATCATTTTTACGAACAGCTTTCGAGGCGCGGCCTCAAATTGAATTTACATCGAGACTTTTGCCTTGCTGCTGCATCCTCTTCTTCTTCTTCTCTCCGGCCATCACAAATGCTATTAGGCATTCAAAATATATGTACAATGATTCAATTACTAATTGCACTTTGGCCATTATCATAGCTCATTACGTTTGCATATCACAGCAACTAAATGTCGTCTGCTTGCCAGAGGTGGGCGTGGCGGTTGCATTGTGTTTCGCGTGTAAATTTGTAATTTGTATCGTTGCTACTCCAAAGTGGCATCATTCTGATTGCATCTATCACACACGCCTAGCCCTCCGTCCGGCCAACCCTCGGCCCGTACTTGTTGGGGCTTGTTCAAATGTTTGTCACAAACTTCTGCTGCTGACCCTGTGTAGAGTCCAGGCGACAAATATGACAGATTGCCAGAGATTTGACAGATTAGAGATGACAGATGGCCAGAGATTCTCTGGACAACATTCTTAAGCGGACGTTAGGCAGAGATCAACGCGCTTTTATCATACTCAGCTGAGAGTTGAAAAGAGAAAACCTTAATGAGGCTTAGTGTGAATTTAAATGATCTTCAGAGATTTACTCGAGAGCTGAAGAAAAGTGAGGTGTTAGCTTGAGAGAGGGAAGTGAAGGGAGGAGAAAGGGAAGAGAAGATAAAGAGAGAGGTAGACAGAGATAGAGAGAGTGGCATAGACAAGGAGAGTGAGAGAAAAAAGATAAAGAGAGGAACAGACATAAGCAATTGAATGGAGATCTCATAGAAGAAAAACTTTGTATTGATGTCTATGTCTATGAATAATGCATAATATATATAAAGAGTATATATAGGTATCTTAAAGCAATCTTCCAAATAAAGAAAACTAATTATATAATGCCATAAACAAAGATACGAAGCTGCCAAGAAATGATATACTATTTATGATGACTTATGAGAAATATTTCAAGGCATAGCTAAAAACTTTACCTCGAACTCTTAGGAAAATAGGGAAACTCATCAAATCTGTATTTAAGCCAAGCTAAACGATGCCTGAGAGTAAGTAAATCCACTCTTTGCTTACTCAGACATCGCACCATTAAAAACCTACTCAAACTTCAGTCTGTTCTCCTCACACCATTTTCAATTCCAATTCCAATTCCAATTCCAATTCCAATTCCACTTCATTTCCGTCACATTTGTCGCCTGAGCTGCTGCAATTGTGTAGCCGCCCTGCATGCGCCTGCATGTTGCCGCATGCTGCTAACGGCGCGACGCCTAATTCGCATGTTTCGGGCACTTCAGGCGCTGCCGACTGTTATAATTATGGCTATGGATTCCAATACCAGCGGGATGCTCGAATATCCCAGACATGAGAGCGTTGCACTTATACCATACAAACATAATTACATGTGCGTGTGTGTGTGTGTGTGTGTGTGTGTGTACATGCGGGTGTGCGTGTGTTTGGCACATAATACGCAACATTGATTGCAACATTTCGCTGTTGTTAATTGACAAATGGCTTGCGAGGCGCAGCTAAATGTGCGAGCCAATGCAATTAAAGCAAATTGAATTTGATTACATAAATTTCATATATACATCGTTCTATATATATATTTATTTGTATATATGTGCGTGCGAGTCGAATTCAATTTGAAACTAGCCCAAAAAATGATGCTACTACCTGACCCAAGCCCATGGGCCACCCTCTCGGGCTGTGGCAACATTTTGATATCGTCGCTCGTCTGCTTCAATTTATGCGCGTAATCAATTTTACAAATGGCCTGCAGGCCAATGGGCGTGGCGCTGCGAGGGAGGCGGACAGCGAGACGTTGGCAAACGAGCAAGAAATAAATTTATGCAATTTAGAATTTTCCAAGTGAGCCGTGAGCCACAGAGTGTATATGAGTTGACAAGCATTTCAGTGTGTGAGGGTGTCTGACTGTGTGTGTGTGTGTGTGTGTGCAGCAGTCATTGACTTTAGAGCACGGGCAGAAGCAGAGCGACGCGTCGCGACGACTAAAAATCAATTAAAACCATTTTGATTGCATACTTCTAGGCAAATTATGTGCGCCTGCCTAAGCCAAGGCACTAAAACACACACACACACACACCTACACACCCACACACATGCTTGAGTGCAACCAAACAATTCAGTCAGAAACTTTAAGTATTTGCCAGCCATGAAATATTCAAGCATTTGCTTGGCTTGCATAAGTTAGTATAAGACTAAATTAGAAGACTTTTCGTATAAGTGAAAACTTTGGCTCATTACTCTTGCTGGGCATATAGTAAGCCCGAATGTCAGCAGATTTAGTTTATAGCATTGCAAAAGTCGCCTCTCTATTATTTATAGAGTTTTGGCCCATAGCTTCGAGTTGGCCAAGCAAATGTTGCTCAGAACTTTGTCACATCAGTCAGTTGGCCAAAACTAATGACCGACCAGGCTGGCTGGAAGCAAACACAACAAGTCATAAGCCGTTGAGCATTTAAACAGGCAACTGCTGCTGCTGCTGCCCCTGCTCCTGTTCCTGCTACTCCTGCTGCTTTGCTTCAGGCTAAGAGGACGATAAAGATGTTGCCATTTTGGAATGGAACGGCGTGGAACGGAATGGAATGGAATGGCGCTTTGGCCTGGGCACACAATATTTCATTTTAATTTCGCACCTTTAGTAGCGACGCAATGAAAAATGACAACAGCGCCAAATTGCAAAGGCATTACATGAAATATTTAAAAGTGGGCGGCACACTGTGGGCGTGGCCATGCTTTGTCAACGCGCGCCAGGCAGCAGCTGCCCGAACCCAAAGAATAAAGGCCGAGCGCTGGCTTTTCATTTGCCTTTTGTATAAATAGAGGGAGTGGGAGGATGAGTGAGAGAGAGAGAGAGAGGCACAGTTTGAGAGCGAGTGAGAGAGGTAGAGCGCGCGGTTTTCTTCGCTCAATTTTTAATTGTTTAAAAGAGAAATTGACATAAATTTATGCATCATTTGGCAGCCGCACAAAATGACCAATGGCCCGACAGGGGCAGGGCCAAGGGGGCGAGGGTGGCGAGGGGCGTGACTGCTGCCGCTTCCTTTGTGTGTTTGGCCAACAAGCATTTTGGGGCCGCATAATAAATGAGCCTATTCTCGACCTAATTGCATAGTCTCGGCCCAGCACAAAAGTAGGCAATGCAAATATTTACATTTATACGCTACACTGAGCGAAACAAGAAATGCCTCAAGAAAAAAAAACCAAAACTGCCGAAATTTGAATTTGCAAAAGATTTAAAGAACTCTCTAATTAAAATATCGTAAAATTCTTTTTAAGCTGCTTTTTGTGTACTTAGCCCATAAATCACTTTACGCTAGCGCCGTCTCTTTCGCTTGCTGCTGTTGTCTCTTTCAGGCTAATATATGTATGTATATAATCCGTGTAGCTTACCTAAAAAGACAGATTGAGCAAAATAAAAGGGTTAGTCGAATGTTAAACGAGTGTTGTTTATAAATAAAAAATAAAAATAAAAATATATATAATTTAAATTTGTCTTTTCCTCGCTTTAGATTTAAGGTCGCGACAAGGTGAAAGCACGAAATTGCTTCAAAATTTAATTGAATTCCTGCTCGAATAATTACAAGAGGCGCCGCAGCGACGCTTGAATTTAATTTAAATACATTTTCAAGTCAATACAGAGCACGTGTGTGTGTGTGTGTGTAGCTGTAGTTGATTGATTATGACACACACTTTAGACACGTGGCTGGGCTGGACTGGGCTGCGCTGCTTTGCTGTGACGCAAATGCAACATGGGAGCAAACAAAGAGCATCAACTACTTTGTGCTTTTGCTTATGTAATGAAAAGTCATCTGCAAAAATGAGCGGACAAAAGTCAGGCTGAAATGCACAAGGAATGGAAAACGAAGTGCTGCAGGCGCTCGAGCATAAGCAACGCCAGCATACGCTGTACAGAGTGCAGACTGTGGCCAGGCGGACTCTGACAGTGGGTGCTAGAACTGCTCTACCAACTCCAACTCTCTGAAGAGTCAGCTTGGTCTTAGAGTTGAGCAAGTGCCAAGCTTCAATGAAAGAGTGAGAAATGAGAAATAAGTATACCTAATATAAACTCATTGATTTAGATTGCCTAATAATATAAGAGGAAATACATGATATAACTTCAAAGTAGAGATTTTAATATTCTTTACTATACTTTACAATATTTCAAGGAATGGAAGAACTTTTTTGTTTTACATTAAAGAAAAGGAAAAGTAGAAATGGATTATGCAGGTCTTTCCTGTTAGTTTATATAAAGCTTAGTATACAAATTCAAGTAAAGAAGTGTAGATGGATTATCTAAAACTTTCCTTTAAGTATATATAAAGTTCAGTAAACAAATTCAAGAAAAGAAGTATAGATGGATTATGCAGGTCTTTCCTCTTTAATGAATTATGTAGAACTTTGCTCTAAGTATGTTTATATGACATTGACTCAATAATCTTTGAAATATGGAAAACTAATAAATGAGTTGTTAGATAATGCTAAGAACAGCAAAGACAGCCTGTGAATAGCTCTTAGATTACATGACAATTCTTATACTTAATGGAATTCCCTTTAAATAAAAAACTCCAGCTCCCAAACTTCATTTGTAAACCGCTGAATAAACACTGCCAACAACAAATACTTCACTAATACATAACAACAACCACTATATATATAATTATATAAGTATAATCTCCAACTGTTTTGATTTCAATTCCAAGCCCCACTTAATATACCCATTCAAAAACCAAGCAGCAGCAGCAGCAAATGAGAAAACAAATCAAAAACTGAAACAGAGAGGCAGCCCGAGCACAGTTGGCAGCTGCAAAGGGCTTGGAAAGGAAGTGAAACGCCGTGACATGGACTAAAATATCTGCTCATGCATTTGGCATATGAAAAAAAAGAAGAAGATAAAGAAAGAAAGAAAGAAAACGCAAAAAGTTTTGCTGGAGATACAAATGATGATGGCCTTGAAAACAGACAGGAGACGGCGGCAGGCAGGAGGCAGCGGGCAGGAGTCGGCTCTTTGAGCAGATAGAAAATGGAGCCTGTGCGAATACTTCTCGCTTTTCCATGTGGGCGTCGGCGTCATTTTGTGGCCAACTAATTTTCGTTATGTGCCTGTGATTGTGCCTCACTCTGTGTATGTGTGTGTGTGTGCCACACTGGAATTTGACTGTGGCTACAAAAATAGCCACGCCCACGCATATGCGAAACGCACTGGCGCTGCTCACTTACAGCCTCTCATGAAACTGTTTTAGCTCTACCTCTCCCTCTCTCTCTCCCTTTCTCTCTCTCTCTCTGAGCACCGCTCGGCACATTTTGCATGGCCCAATGATTTGCTGTTGGCCTGTGTTTGGCATGCTTAATTTAGCCTGGCCCTAAATGGAGGCAGCCTAGAATGACTGACTGACTGTGTGAGTGAGTGGCTAGCACAAAGGATAACCGCAACTTGTGCCCGCTGGCCGCTGGGCCGAGACTTGGCTTTGCTAGCTCGGGTTACTTTTTAAATTAATTATGCGTTAATTATGTAATTATTAACCGCAAAACTTTCCATAACTAATGATACAACACTGACTATCTACATCTCCCACTCTCTCTCCCTCTCTCTCTCTCTCTCACGCTGCCTCTCCTTGCGCTTCTCAAGTGCCCTAGCCAACTTTCCACTCCCCTGGCCTCGCACCGCGTCAATGCCAAAACATCTTTTGTCAATGCCAGTCACATAACGGCAACTTCTTTTGCCATTTCGTTCTGCCTCTTTCCTTTCTACTTTATTGTCGTTTCTGAGTAATCTTTATATTTTCTCCAGCTGGCTAAGCTCTCTGGCCATTTTCCTACTGTTGTTGATGTTCCTCGGAAAAGTTGAGCGCGTTTATTTCTGTGCGTATTTCTCATTAAAAATGCGTCAGGTGGCAACAACAACAAAACTGAAATAATTTATTGAAATTCAAGTCAAGTTTGGCGCGCATAAGAAAACAGCGAAACAGTCAACAATCTGATTAAAATAAACTGGTTGCTCCTCTGCCAGCGACAATAAATGTAAAGCGCCAACACATTTCTCATATGCCACTGACAATGACAAAAAACCGGGCCAAAAGGAAGTCAAGGTGTGGGTGTGTGCTCTCGTGTGTGTGTGTGTGTGTGTGTGTGTGTGTGTGTGTGTGTGTGTGTGTGTGTGTGGCACAAGGCTGCTGTGCTCACTCAGTCAGACAAAGGAGAGAAGCGCGTTTGCATAAAACGCAAAAAAAGGGAAAATAAAAGAAATTGTAGTCGACTTTTGAGCGCCATGCGCTGAGTGTGTGTTTGTGTGTGTGTGTGTGTGAGTCAGCTATAAACATGACAAGCTGTCATTGTTTAACTTGTGTGTGTGTGTGCGTGTGTGTGTGGCACAACTTTAGCAACATAGCAGCGGCTTCAGCAGCGGCACAGCTGCGGCACTTGGTAACCAAGTTGCGCATACGCCACGTAGTACTAATAAGTTAATAGCACTTGCTGCCTCATCCACATCCTCGCCTCCGCCCGCCCGCCTGCCCGCCACCATATGGCCAAGGCCAAATCATTTTCTATATATCTTACTTTCGACTTCTACGCGCTGTCAGCTTAAGGCTCTCGCCGCACTTGGCTGACAAATTGAAAATAAAATAGGATTTTAACAGCAAAGTGGCAACGCCCAAATCCGTGCCACATTTTAGCCCACGGCACACTGGCAATATTTATGGGCTAGACACGTGCGTGTGTGTGTGTGTGTGTGCGTTTTGTGTGTGTGTGGCATAGAGATTGTCGCAAAAGTGGCTTCAACAATTCCACAGGCAATTAATAAACCAATTTTCTTTTATAGAAAAATTCAATTTTTGACTGGAGTTGACTTAAAGCGCAGACGTTGCCAGAGTGTTTAAGCTTTCGATTTACTGGAATTTAATGCTAAACTATTGAGCTGTTATAGAAACCGGAGCTGCTCAGCTGGCGAGCTGCTGAGCTCGTTAGTGCATTGAATTGGTGCGTCAAACAATGGCAAAAGGATTTCAATGGAGTCGCATGCAACAGACATGGGGCACGCGGCAAGGCAGCACGCTTCTCTCTACCCCTCTCCCTTCCCTCTATAGCTCTCTCTCTATGTGCCTCTATTGTAACAATGCGCCGCACCAGCTGATGATAAGCCACGTAAACGGCAAGAGAGGCGTGCGGGCGTGGCAGCCAAACAACGACGACTCACATGGCCTAAGCGCACACAATCCTTCAGATGCCCTCAATAATTTATAAGGTTTGCCTGGCTTGGCTGTCCGTCCCTCCCTCCGTCCGTCTACTTATTTATGAGTGCCACGCGTGACGCAGCAAAGGCAAACAACAGTTTTCATTGTGAAATAATTTTTATGCTCCTATATATGTGTGTATATAGAGAAGTTTGTATGTTGCATAATTTATAGATATATCATAGCCATAGCAGATCAGCGCCGATAACTGATAAATCAGCCCCGCATAAATTGGCGTGCAAACAAATTGCTTAATCAATCAACACCAAAAATCTTATTTGAAAGTAAAATTATGACTAGAGCCAGCCAGAGCTAGTTGCTTTGGCTGGCTACCAAAAGATTAGCCCAAGCAGGGCACAGCAGGGGAGCTCAATTTTATGTATGATAACATACATAATACATAACATATACATAAATAAGTATAGATACTGAGTTCACATATTTAGGAAAACAACAGATAGAGGAAGAGAGTGCGGAGAGATATTTTTTCAGCCTCATTCCTTTACTTTTTCTGCAAGTCTTGTTACAATTCCTGTTGGCTTTTTTCTTTCACTTTTCATAAATTTTTTGCTCTCCACCTTTTGTTTCCAAATGATGTTCTTATACTTTCTTCAAATTGCCTTTTTTTTAGACATTCGTAGCACTTTTTCAGCCTCTTAAACGGGCTATTAATTTCTTGCTCTGCCTTCTATTTATCCTAGATGTTTTCATTCCGAAATTAATATTCTAGTCTTCCGTATTCTGTTCCTGCCTACGCTTTGTTTTTTTTTACCCCTACAGTTTTAGTTTTTTACATATTTCATTTCATACTCTTTCATTAGCTAATCTTTCATGCTCTTCCTTGTGCGTAGCCTTTTGCTTATTCTACGCCTTTTCTTTCTGAAATGAATATATATTCCTTCACAGTTTTTTCATCTAATACTTCCATGCCCTTTGCTTATCCTCTTTCCATTTCATTCATTTTTCATGCATCCTCCCTTGCTTTTACTTTCCCTGGAATTTATGAGAATTACCTAGAAGGGCAATGCTTAAAGCACAATCAATGAGTGCTGCATTACTAGAGCTTGGTTTTTTTGTTTTTAATATATATTTTTTATAAATAAATTTTCTGACTTTATTATCTGTGTTTTTAAAGCTTTAATTTCAACAAAGGATTCAGGCTTAAATGTATTATAAATTTTAATTTAATTTCCCGCATATTTTATATTGAAATTCCTATAGAGCCACAAAATTTAAATATATTCATATGCAAAGCAAAACTTTATTGTGCATTAAATAGTTATTCAAAAGCAGAGAATGTGTGCATTTAAAAATGAGATTTTATATGTGTACTATATAGAAATGATATGCAAATGTATTTGTACATATATGTATATGTATGTATGTATATAGTATATGTTTCATTTGCTGTTTAATATGCAGACCAGAGAAATGTCAAATGGTAATTTGTCATCATGCAGCGCGTCATAGTTTTCGCATTAGGCAATGCGGACGCAGGACCTCGAGGACATCATGTCAAATAATTTGATGAGCGCATTTTCTCATTTTCTATTCATTTTTTTTCATTTTTTCATTTGTTCTGTTTTTTCTGTTTTTGCATTTGTAAATTCAACACGCACACATGCCATGATATTAAATGCCACACTCGAATGTTAATCGCCAGTGATAATGACAGCCATTGGAGCAACACCAGCCCAAGTCTGTCAGCTTCACACAGTGTACAGGGTGTGTGTGTTAATAATCAAACTTCCTACGGCCGCACGTAGTATTTAAATATGCATAAAACATTCACCCAGCGGCAGAGCTTTGATTTCGTTTTTATAGTGTTTTTTTCTTCTTTGTTTTTGTTGGGAAATTATGGTAATTCTTATAAATTATCATAATATTTCAGTACTCTTGATGTGCTTTTCTGTTTCGTATTATTTATTTTTGCCAATGGTCATAAAATGCAATCAAAATGTAAATCTGTTGCAGCTTTTGCTGACTCGTGTCATTACCCAAAAATTTACACTCGAAATTGTTTATGTTAACCGGGGGAAGATAGAGGGGAGGGAGTATAGTAAACAGAACTTGGCTATGTAAGGTTTATTTTTACAGCTGTTAACTTTAGTGAGAGTGACTTCATAGTGCCATGTGAATATATAGTGATGCAATATAGTGAGTAGCCTTTTATTAGCTATATACCTAACTATCCAGATACAAATGTGTATCTCTTAATGTATATCTATCTGTATAAGACATGCATCCACATGCCCGCACTTCTACATATATCTATACATCTGTCCATATAACCATAAATATACATTTCATATATGACTTAATGTCGTGCTGTTACAAATTAGCAAACAGCTGCGAAAATGTAAAAGAAAAACTTTTAGCGCATTGCACAAAGCAAATTAAACAAAAGCAACAAAGTATTTTTGAATACCCATTAGAGGCGAGTTTAAAGGGTATAATGAATTTGTGGAAACGTATATAAAACTAATTCTATGTCATTTATGTCTCTCTCTCTGCAAGTAGCTTCAAGCTAGAGCCTAGAGCATGGGCTAATCTTATAGAAAATCAACAAAAAACTAAATCTGCGTAAAATCAATATAAATCTTAGATACACAGAGAGAACATTCTAATACTGTTTACTCAGGGTATCTCTGAGTCGTGTCCACCCCTCTTGCAGACTCACTTTTTATGATGTGTGCACATATTTAGCAGTATTTGGCTATATTTAAGTTTACTTAGCTTGCTTTTAGAGCCAATTATGTTGATTTATGAGTGATAGCAAAACAGAGTAGGGCGAAGCACAATATAAAGACACACACAGAGAGAGAGAGAGAGAGAAAGAGGGAGAGATAAGAAGAAGGACCGAGTCAAATGAAAAGAAATTAAATTAACGACAGCTCACAAATTGTAATTGCGTAAGGACCAGCATAATAAAAACTTGGACTACGTGAATATATCTAAATTTAGAAACAAATACAGACATACTCTATATAATGTATATACATATTGAGCACATTTCGACTAAATAGCTCAGCTCCAATTTATTTGTGGCCACTTTTCACGCTTGCAAACAATTTCCCGTGAAAGGTAAAAGCTAAGAGAGCCCACCAAAAATGCCTGGAAATGGCCAACGGGGCCATCAAGTGTAATCAAAACGGAAATGGCAACGCGTTTCCGCCGCTAACCCCCATGCACCCCAACAAGCTCTAGCCGTTCGCCTAAGGGTGGTTGTTTTGTAGTTAAGTCGCGCGGGCTTGACCCGATTCCCAATGGCATTGTGACGTATTTAGTGACTTGATTGCATCACAAAAAGAAAACACGCGACATTAATTAGCATCACTGCCTGCCCACACGCTAACACGCCCACTTGCCAGCCCGGATATCAGTTAAGCAAAGAAAAGCTTTTTTTCTGATAATGAAAAGCGAATAAAAAATAGAAAAACCAGACAGCTGAATACCGAACCTGACAACAGCTGACTACAGTCAACGGCAAACAACGCGCACAAAAATTGTCAGGCGATAAAGGCCAACAACAGCAGCAGCAACAATAGCAACAACCCGTGGGCAAACAATGTGAAAAATGTGCAAAAATCGCTAGCGAAATCTGTGTAAACGGGTCTGCATTTGAAGTTTTCCTTATACTATTTCACGTCTGTTGTTTTTCTCATTGCAGGTTCAGTCAATTTACACGCCACTTAATTGACAATGGACAGCAGCAGCAACAGCAGCAGCAGCAGCGGCAGCGGCAGCTGTTTGGGTACTACTGTGCGTATGCGTAATGCGAGACCAAAAAGACAACAAAACTGGCCACAAATCTCAAATGTCAGCAATTGAGTGACATTTGTATTGATTAGTAATGCGATTAATCACGTGAGTTGTCACTGCGTGCGTGTTGGTGTGTGTGTGTGGCATGTGGCACATTATTTAACGACATTACGCATACGCCAAGTATGTAGGCCAAAAGAGTTTTTCGTTATATAAGGTGAACCATAAATTATCAAAGCCACAAGCCAAACTGCTTGTAGCATCAAGCCCCTTACCACCTACCTAGCCCTACCTCTCCCCCTCACCTGCTCGCACAGCACACAAATGTTGCTAATGAAGCAGAAGTTTTAGCACAGGGTTTTTGGTTTGGTTTTATTTTTTTTCTGTTTTGTGTGTGTGACGGAAATTGGTTGTCCAGCTGGCCAGCTCGATTAATATAAGAGTTTCAGCTTTGCGGAACGCAGCTGTTGCAATACTTTGCTACTGATAAAAAGAGACTGAGGGCGAGAGAGATAGCGAGATAGAGAGTGAACGAAACCAAAACAGTTGCATATAAATCAAACAGCTGCTGCGGTTATCCCAGACCGCAGAGCCACCTACTTATGAATTTCTTGAAATACTCTTTAAATTAGCCGCCTGCTGTTCGCTATAGAAATTTCTTGTTAATAATAAGGCAGAGGCGAGGCGATGCTCTGACGTCACAGGAACGGCCAAGACGGCTGGCAACTGTGACCCAAATCGTTGCCAATTTAGAAGCAAGCACAAAAGCAACAAAGATAAAAAAGAAAACTGAAACGCATATTGAAAGTAAATGGGCAGCAGCTGCTGCTGCCATTGGTGCCGTCGCTGCTGCTGCTGCTGCTGCAATTCTGCTAGCAACTGACAGATAGCAACAACAAACACGTTCGACACGTTGTTCATCATCATAATTATCAACAGCGTGTTGTGACCTAATTTTGCAACTGATATTAAGAGACGACAACCAGAGAGAGTGAGAGAGAGGGAGCGCGCACGAGATTGGCTAGCTTTGCCTACGATTACAGCTACACGCGCGCTCTCACACTCTCTATCGGCCGCTCTGTGTATATTTAATCAGCAATAACAGCGCTGCTAATTAGCAGTAATTGAGCACGACAACAAAGTAGCTACTACACTCAACATACTCCTCTCTCCTTCTTACACACACACACACACGTAAACATAAAGCATAAATTTGCAAATTACATGACCAATTAATAAGCAAATTATAAGCAGCTGCTGGCTTTAAGGAAGCATTATTACTGTATATTGCAAGGCAGAGAGTAAATGAGCGTGTGAGAAGAGAGTGCGCCCACAAGCCCAAAAATAAAGTTTCGAAACTGTTAATAGCCATGGCATATGTGAAGTGGGTGGGAGCGGTATAGCAACAATGCCATCGATCGAAAATTATTGGAATCGACGCTCTAGCTCTCACTCTCACTCTCGCTGCGTCTTATGCTCTGCGATAGTTGTGATTTTTGTTATGTGCTGTAAATGCGCCCACATACCCACAAGGGGATGTAGCTCAGATGGTAGAGCGCTCGCTTAGCATGTGAGAGGTACGGGGATCGATGCCCCGCATCTCCAATTGGTGTTTTTATATTTTTTTAATTTTTATAAAAAATGTTCAGACAATTTCAAGTGAAAACTAGCTAATTTAAAGCCACAAAGCCGAGCGGAAAAGAAGATGGGCATACTGAAATTGAGAAAAACCACAGCGCTGTCAACACTTGAAGCAAGGACAAAAGGCCTTAAAATAAAATGGACGCAGTGCAGCATTAAATAAAAAAATATATATGTATTTATATAAAGCAGAAAAAGAAATCACGAATGCGTCATAAAAACTTTGCACATCAATGCGCAGCCAGAGGGGATCAGAGAAGGAGATAGAAAGCCGAGGGTAGGGGCAGAGGCAGAGACAGAAAAGCGCGGCCACTTTGAGAGCGCAGCGTAGCTAACAAAGTCCTGGCTAAAAAAATAAAAAAGAGAAGAGAAGTAAAAAATTGTATATGTATGTGAATAAAATGAGCTGCCAGTGCTCTGCTCAGCTAAGAGCACTTGAGAGAATGCAGCAAAAAGTGCCAAATGGATGGTTGGCTGACGGGGGGAGAGTAAGTTTGGGGGAGGGCAACAGAATTGAAGGGTCAGCGTGAACAACGCTTTTATTGCACTTTTTCTGGCTTGCAACTGGGTGAGTGCGCATCCCCCAATGGCCGTTGCCTCATTTGCTGATGGATTAGTCAAAGTGCAACAGAGGAGAGAGAGAGAGAGAGAGAGAGAGAGAGAGAGGAAGGCAGGCAGGTTGGGTGACCACAAGGATGGGAGTCTCAGGGTCAAGAGACTGTTTGCCAGTGGCTGCCCCTGGGCTAGCAATTTGCAGCATTGCAGTTACGTTTCTCTTTTTTCCTTTTTGTTGTTGTTGCATCATTAAAGCCGCCACAAGTTGCCTTCGCACGCACAGCACAAAATTTTGATTGATGATTGAATGCAACAGCAGCAACAACGGCAGCAGCAGCAACTGATGAGCAACAGCTGCTTAATGATCAACGCAAATGGCAAAAACGGAAATAATTTCAAGTTTTGCATTATAGCTTTTTGCCAGTTGCCAATTCTTCGCTCTTAAGGTCCCACGCAATGCGCAGAGTATGTAAATGTATACCCTGTAACATGTCTATGAATATATATTCTGCTTTAGTTTTAATTACATTTACGTTTGATTCAGTAAAGTATTTGAATCGTAACGTGTTTGCTCTGGCGCTGCATTTTCCCACA
Source organism: Drosophila navojoa (assembly GCF_001654015.2). The sequence continues at coordinate 217,766 of NW_022045975.1, forward strand.
CTTTTTACATTAATTGCAAGGTTTGTGTATTTTATTTTTAGCAAGCCTTTTGCATGTCGCTCATTAAGCGCGCTCTTCCTTCCTGCTCTCGCCTCCTCTTCCCTTCTATTTTTTGTTCCCACTCGCTTATTTATTTACTTTGAAGCCAGTTGTTTGCTCAGTTGCTTTTTTGTGTGATTCGTTTGAAGCTTGGAAAATTGCAATTGAATTGGATCAAAAAATCTGTCAATATATGCGCTGTGGAAGCTGCGCCCCCGTCCAAACAACAAATATTTGTTACCAAATTAGCAGCTGCCGCTACAGCTGCTGGTTTGAAGCATTCAAAAGCTCGCTCACTTGTCCAGTTATTTGCATGTCGTTCGTTTGTCTCTCGTTTCGTTCATGTTAATGCATAACACAGCCTCAGCGCTCGAGTTGGTTTTTAACAGCTGTTATTAAGTCTGCTCGTTAACAGCCATTTGGCAACTTCAATGTTAGTCAAGAAAAACGAATGACGAATAACGAAAAACTTAATTAGCGGCTTTGGCCAGCCAAATGTAGTAACTGGATATTTGCTTTTTAATGTGTATCATTTATACGCTTGTTAGTTAGTTGCTCGCATTTAAATATTTAATTAAGTTTTTCGTTTTTCTAAAATAAAGAAAAAGAAACTTCAGGCATTTGCATAATACAAGAAATTGAAACAACATTTTCAACAGCTGCCGCACAACAAGTTGTCAAGAGTTAAGATTTTCAGCAAACATCATTTTACACCAAAGGAGCGCAGCAACAGCAGCAGAGGCAGAAATAACTGCTCTTATCAGCAGCGCCCTGAAATCAGTTTCAAAGCTTTTCGTCGCATGCCCGCATACTTGCGGGCAACAGCTGCTGCCGCTGCCTCTGCCTCTGCTCTGCCGCTGCTCAAGTTCTGCAATCTTTTGGTTACTTACATCAAGTGTCAAATTATCTAAGTCGCTTGCTCTTCTTCTCCGCTACCTCACTCTCTCTCTCTCTCACTTGGGCAGCCAAGAGCTTTGGTTTTGGCTGCGTTGCCCACTTTAAGCTCACACCGAAACTTACGCATTGTTTGTCTAATTAATTAGCGAACTCATTCAGGCGCTGTAATTGTTGACATTATTTTTTCTCTTTTGCTAAGAGGCGGCAGCTGCGGCCAACGAAATTACTTGTGAAGAGAGGAAGAAAGAGAGAGCGCAGTGTTAACATTATGCAAATGCATTACATTACGAAAAGGCAGCGTTGCCAGAGTTCTTTTTGCTTCTTTTATTTCTGCTGCTACTGCTGCTTTATGAGCTCATCTGCAATTCGCAGTATTAATCAATAAATATAACGAAGCGACATGGTCAGGGCCATTCTATATACGGGATATATACATATGCATATGTGTATTTATTTATATTTGTATAAATACATATGTATGTATATCAAACATGCAAGAAACTTGTCGTTTCTGCAACAATATTTTCCCACAGCTGCCCACACTCTCTCACAGCTTTCAAATGTCATAACAAAAGGAAGGGGAGCAGTGCGAGCGAGGGAGCAGAGCAGCATCATCATTGTGTAGAAATATATTTGAAACATGTTTAAAAATGCATAAATTAAGCGCAGCTTAGCTCGCCTAAGCAAAGTCAAATGCAAATTAGTTAGCGCTGATTCTGTAGGCGTTCCAGGTAGAGGCGTGTCTGTGTCTGTGTGTGTGTGTTTGCTTAATTATATATGGGTTTTAGTTATAAATGCCGCATTACAATTTCCAAATGTATTTCCACTGCTGAAAATGCAGCGCAAGCGGAAATAAAAGCAAAACAAATGCAGACGGCACCAGCAGCAGTAACAGCAACAACAACAAACATCATAAACAGCAACAACAACAACCACAAGCAATAACAAACAGCTGAGCAAGCAGCTAAGGCGCTGGCAAAACGTTGATAATGACAACGAGGCGTCGCTGCCGCCGTCGACGTCGCTGCTTTTTTTCTACTTTGGTGTGGTTTAATGACCTTGCCCAAGTTGCGCCTCTCTCGCATACGCTTGCACATACCCTCACTCACACACACGTACACTCACTCACACTCTCCTATTACTGCTGCTCCCCTGCCAAGTTTTCTGCCGACGCCAGCGTCAGCAGCGCCGCGCCATGTGGTCGAACGAGCGAGGCGCTGTCGATGTTCGTGCCCAAATTTAATTTTATGCGCGCTTCACACGTTGTCGTCGCTGCCTGCCCCCGCCCCCCTTCGTTCTAAAGCTTCCACTGCTAACAGTTGATTGGCCGTCGCCGTCGTCGTCGCTGTCGTCGTAGTCCAATTTTATTTTTAAACTATTTTGAGAAGTGTTTCGAGAATTGTGTCAAGTGTACGACGCCCAAAAATAAAAAAATATATAAAAAAGTTCATGCTGCTGCCGTCGCCGGCGCAGCTGATGATGAAATCTTTGCGTGTGGGCGTCGTCGCGCTCCTCGCTTTCGTCCCTAACCTATTCAATCTGTTTCGTGCATTAAAAGCTCATAAAAAGTGACAATCAAAATTGTCGTTAAGCTCCATAAAATACAGAGAACATCGAGATGCAGCGCGACCGACCGACCGACCACAAAGAACAATCGAATTTGGGCCTAAAACAAACAAAACTTGCCATATCTATGCTATATGTATGTATGTGTAGATATATACATATATATATATATGTATATGTATATACATAATTTCATGTTCCAATGCGTGAGAGCATATAAAATTTTATGTTTTATACTTAAAAATAGTCGCATGTTGGCCTCTCTTTATGGCTGTATTTAAATTTATGGCACACAGCACAAAGTCAATGACATGTGGGCTGGGTGGGGCAGGGGGAGCCGGAGTGGGGGCCCAGATCAAGTGGCTGGGGGTATTCTCTTGACAGCTGGACATATGACGCATTGGGGCGCTAGCACACAGTTGACCTTAGCAACGAAATACGTAAAGAGGTGCAAATATAATACTCAAAGATGACTAATTAGATGAATGGTTTATTGATGGGGGGAGAATTTCTACAAGTATTTTTAGAGTTATTTAAAGAGAATTTTAAGCAGGAAATACGATTAATTTAGAATTTATTTGAGAGGAGTAGCATTGGAAGTAGTAGTATTCTTAGAAATATATCATTTTTATAGGAAATAGTTTTTTTGGTATATTAAAATGTATTTTCAGGTTTTGTATTTAGTTAACATATTAATATATTTGCTATCCATCGCGCTGACGCCGTTTTATCTGATATTTCCCACGCTACTCTTGCATATAATTTGTAATCAAAGACAATACAAGTTCTATTATAGAATTGTTTAAATTATATTTCTAGTTTCTATAATTTATTCTTATTTCGTACTCTCTCTATAGATTTCAAGCGCAAATGAGCAGTGAACCAGTTCCATGAACTGAATCAGATATGGAACTACTGTACACTTTTATTAGTTTCTTAGTCTTATGATAGTCACCAAGAGATATTTTTTATAGTTTTACTCCAGCTGCCTTCAGCTAGATACCACAGGCCATCTGAAAACTAATCTTTACCAAAAACTTGAAACTTTTCTGAGCTACACAATCTCCGCTGGCTGTATAAAAGTAACTGTAATCAAGTTGTTTGGGTAGTTCTCTCTATGTATATATATATTATCTACATATATATATTTATATCACTTAATTTTTTGGGGGCAATTGCAAAAGTTATCCTCGCCCCCAATTCATTCACTCGTTCGCTTCGTTCGTTCATTTGCAGTTGTTGTCACGTTTTGTTGCCTGCCCCTGTTTTGGGGCAATGTCTCTGCGGTGCGGCATTGTCGTCATCGCCTGCTTGTGGCATGCCACAAGCTCAGCGCTCCAATTGCCTGCAGTTGCAGCAGTTTCTATGTCGACTTGGCTGCTGCTCGCTGTCAGCCAAACAAAACACAAATAAATAGAAAAAAAAAGAAAAACAAATATAAAAGAAAATCATAAATAAATACTTACAAAACTCATATCAAAGTGTAGGTAACAACAACAACAACAGCAACAACAACATGAGCAGCTATGAGAGTGCACTCTTTTGTGGCATGTCTGGGCAGTAGATTATGATGTTGTTGCTGTTGTTGTTGTTGCTTTGGCTGCTGCTGCTGCTGCTGCTGCTAATGACAACACGTTGACAACCAGCGGCAACAGCAACAGCAGCCACAAGAAAAGCACACAAAAGTAATGCGCGACAGAAAGCAAATAATAACACCAAGTATGTGGGCTATAAGTGAGCCAGCATGGCTTTGAGATACCCTGTAATTTGCTTAAGTGTCAAACGTTAATCACTTTGCTTAGATCAACTATTTTCCATGGTATTCAATAGACTTATTTATATGTTAGAAGCGCCAAGAAGGGCTGTACTTATTCTTGATACCAGATTAATCTCGGTAAAGGAATACTGAAGTCAAGTGCTTTATTCCTCTCTAGATTTATGCATATATATTTTACTGTTCTCTATGCATTCTCTAGTTTCCTCATGCTTCTTCCTCAATAATCATTCACATATGCAGCATACCCCATGCGCGCATTCTTAAATGTACAGGGCATATAAATGCATAGAGTAATAAAAGGGAAAAACTCTTGGCAATGACAACAAACAAGTTGATGTTGTAATTTGGCGCGTGGTTTTTCTCTCTTATATTTTTCTCAATTGTTGTTGTTGTTGTTGTCGTCTTTGTCAAGGTTGCATTTTCATTTGCAATTTGTTGAAGTATGTGTGTGCGAGTGTGTGTGTGTGTTGTGTGTGTGCTGCTGCTTGTCAAGCTGCCTGCCAACGCCAACGCCGCCCCTTGCACGCCCACTCCACTCGCAGCCAACACGCCGCATGCCCCACAAAGCATGCGTCAGAAGCCGTGAGCAATTTGTATGCCCTGTATGCAGCAAATGGTCTATATGGGGTATGCCTGACTTAAGCAAAGGCGCGCAGCTTTAGCAGAGTTATGCAATTAGAATTGGTCAATAAAAAAGTTTCCATTTCTTTGCTATAAATTGCCAACAATTTGTACAGGGTATCTATGCGTGCATCATTGTTCTCTTTCAGCATTTACCTGACTTTCCGCAGCGTTGCTAATTTAAGCTAGCTAATTTTATATTCATTGTCAAGTTGAACAATTTGTATAAAAAAACATTGCAACACTTAGTTCCCAGGCCAAAAGGGAATTCTACAGAGAATATTTATAGAATTCCAATTGGATTTGGAAACATTCTCAAACAATCTCGAATTTCTCACGCCGCTTGCGAGTCTATTAGAAACTCATTTTTTTTTTACGACAATCATATATCAAATTTCCAATTCATTCGATTTCCAGCTGATTTATGATCATTTGCGTGGGAGATTACCAAATAGGGTCTGATGGACTGCAACCCCCTTTAAATAAACGATTGGCTTTTCAGTTGAAAGAGTGAGAGAGGGAGATAGCGGGAGAATGAGTGCGATAAAGCAAGTTCAATGCACTCGCTGCGCACACGTTAAAAGCAAATAATCAAATACGAATTAGTCATTTGATGCCCCGAAAAGAGAAAAAAAAACTCTTATATATACACTTATTTCGACGTCTGTACGTTTGTGTATATATAAACAGGCAGAAGCAACTGCAAAGCCGATGGGTCGTGGATAAGATAAGGAATGACAACGAACCCGACAAAATGGAATGACACAAACATCGCAATTGCACGTTTGTAGAGCGCGCAGCGAGAATTCGGTCTTGAGTTATATTCATTTTTCATGATGAATCAAAGCAAATCAAAGCAATCGAGCAAGTCATGTAAATGTCATTATAAGACTGCGCAAATCCAGAGACTTTTCGAAAAGTAATTTCTCTGCAGTTTCACTTTTTTGTAAATAGCGAAATGAGCTTAAGAATCGAGGATTGAAAACTTTAATGTAAATTGTTTATACAAGAAAATTTCAACTCTAACTATTTATTGACTTCTATCATATACACTCCAAAAACTTTAGCAACATTTATTATTTTTGCAGTTTTGTAAAGTGGGATATATAATAAAATAAATCATATACGAAACAGAATTCTTTCTTTGTCTTTAGACTCCAACTTCCCCTCTTTTAATCCAGCTAAACTTATTTTCATAAGAATTCGTTCCACTTGCGCTGCTTTGACTTTCCTCTCCACAACTCTCAAGCGTAACCGTATTATTATATAACACATAAAACATTTCGTTTGCGAATTTCACACAATTTTTTCAGGTAGTTTAATGTGCCCGCCTACCTGTGCACGACCAACATAACTCTCGAACCATATATTATAATCAAGTATTGCGCTTACCTGTAAATAGACAGAGAGAGAGAAAAAAAAAACACATTTTAATTAATCTATAAACTGTTTTATGCGCTGCAAAATCTCATAAATATTAGGTTAGGAGTAGAAAAAAAAAAAATACAACATGATAACAACAACAAACATCAGTTATATGAGTATTAGCCAGCAAATCATGTGGCAAGTGTCATAAATAACGATTAAAGTGCCTGCAAATCGAGTCGACGGTGTGGCCAAAGATCGCAAATCTTAAATCGTTTCGCCATGTCGGCGCTTTTGGCCAAATCCAAATCATGCAGCAAACATTTATGTATGCGACTTTTTTGTCTTTATTATTATTATTATTATGATTTTTTTGTTTTTTTTTTTTTTCATTTTGGTCGGCAAGTGCAGTCATAATTTATGTTGTTGCTAAGTAACCGAGAGAGCGAAACCAGTTCCCATGCAGATGAAAACTGAAAGTTAGTGTTAGAAAACATACAAATATGAAAGAGCTATGGACAGGTTGTGAAACGAACTAGTTCTGGGAACTGAAACATAGAGAAACTTATATAAAATGAAATGAAATGCTGAAAGTATGTCTATGAACTAAATGTGAACTGAACTAGTTCCGTGAACTAAATCACAAGGAAATTCAAATGAAATGATTAGGGCTATATAAACTATTTAATTGAGTTAGAGCTTTAAGGAACTGCCTAATGAACTAGTTCCATGAACTGAAGACTGCCTACTCAATGCCAGTTCCACGAACTGAAAAGTACTTAATTAATTATCCCTTTACCAGAATAGTTGCCAAATTAGTGAACGTCGAGAAAATGTTGCCTGGATTTAAATGAATTAAATCCTTCTATTTATATAATATGCTAAAGATGTGAGAAATGGCATTACAATGGCTGCATAATTGTCACTACATGTGACAGCAAGCAACACACACTTAACACACACACACACACACATACAGATGCACACAACACACACTCGACTCATAAATTAAACACGCTTCAGGGCTAAGTGGCAGCATACAAACAAAATGCATTTACAAATCAACTTTTTGAGTTGTCGTCACAATACAAAATCGATAAAAGTTGTTCTTGTTGTTGTTTAGTAGTAGTTGTTCTCGATTGCTGTTGTTATTGGTTGTTCATTGTGGGCGTTCCTTTTTGATTGAATGAAATGCTGCTCTTAATGATTAATTGCAGCCTGAGCGCGGAAAGCAGCTGAGTACAGTCATCAGTCAGTTTTTGGCCAATATGCAATCAACGTTACGTTCGATGCGATTCGATTCGATACGTTACGATACGATTCGAGCCGCATCATCAAGCTGCTCCCATGCACTTTGAATGCCCAACTAATTAGCCAGGCCAGCGAGTTGTTGTTGCTATTGTTGCTGCTCTAGTTTTTGTTGTAGCTGTCATTAAGAGCATTTCAGAACTCGCATAGAAAGCAGAGGAGAGTTTAATCTGCAGCTAAAATACCCTATGGTTATCATATATACAGATATATCTAGCTTTTCTGCCATTTATATCAGAAATAAATATTTCAATTAATATTTATTTTGTAGCTAACAACATTTATTTATTTTGTAGCAACAATTCTACCAATTTACAGCTTGATAACTCCACTGAGAGCCCAGTTCGCATAGTTCAGCTGGAGGTTTTAAGTGCTATGAGCCCGCACAGCTGGCGCTCGTTGCAAATTGAAATTCATATGCATGCATATATGGGCAAGCACACAGAAAGGTGCACAGCTCTACCTCAGGCCCAGTTACGCCCCCTGCCCAACCCTATCTGCCCCTTCCACCTTGCTCTTTCACTATCATCATCGCGCACTTCATTTAACTGTTTGTTTTCCTAGCCATGCGCTGATGGCTGATTAGTTTTGATGGAGGTTTATGCCCGTACTGCCATGCCATGCCACGCCTGCTCCTCCTCCTCCTCCTCTCCTTCTCATGCGCTGTAAGTCAGCTGTGTAATTATAACTGTTTACAATTGCAGCTCAACGTATCAAATCTCTGTGTGAATGCCGTTAAAGCAGACGCCAACGAAATCAAAGCGAAACAAAATGCACAGAAAAACGAAAAAAAGAAAATGCAACAACAATAACAACAAACAGAACAAGAGAAGAGCTGGCAACAACAGTTAGAAATGCAAATCCTTAACTAGGTGTAGTAAGAGAGAGAGAGAGAGAGAGAGAGAGAGAGAGAGAGAGAGCGAGAGAGAGCGTAAGCTCAATGTGGGAAATGCAAAATAAATAAATAGTTAAATAAATGAATGCCAAACAGCTAAGAACCGGTATTTTAGCCAGTTCTAGGCCTTAGGCTCAGCTCACCAGCTCTCGCCCGCTCTCTCCCTCTCTCTCTGTTCCCCTCCTCCCCTCTCTAATCGCTCATTGCGTTTTGTCGCTTGTCTGCCAAGTTTACTTTCAACGCCTTTTCCTGTCTTAGTTGTTGTTACAGTTGGCATTGTTTGCTGTTGTTGTTGCTGCTGCTGTGCGTGCTTGTGCTAGTGCTTGGGCCCTTGGGCTAACGAGGCTCGCAGCCATTATACGTATACGTAATATCTATAATTATGCATTTTGTGCATATCCGCAAGCTGTCAAAGCAAAGCGCTGCCTGCACTTGAAAATGCCACAAATTAAACAATTTTCAAACAAAGTTTAACGAAAAATTGCTAGTGGCTATACAAGAAGAAGAAGAAGAAGAAGAAGACGACGACGAAGCTGATGCTGAAACTGTGGATAATGTTACAAGATTTTTAATTACCATTTAAGCTGTCGACATATTCGGAATGCAGCTACGCAAAGCGGAAACGGATGTCGACTCTGCCACATGCCACATGACAACAAAGCCAAGGACTGAGGACTGAGGACTGAGCACTAGAGGAGGAGGCGTGTTCTGTCACAATTAGACGATAAGGCAACATAATTGAGCTGCAAGCATGCAGAATGTGACACGCCCCTGATTCTTCTGCCTCCTGCAAGCAGCAACAACAGGAAATGAAATATTTCTCCCTTTTTATGTAAACTGAACTAAACGAAAACTTGCTTAAATATAACTAAAAGTGGAAGTGCTTAAATGCAGCAAATAGAGTCTAAACTGTTAAGCCTTCATAGAGAACCAGGGCGAAACTTGGGAGAACAACTTGGGAGTTGTTAGCCATTAGCAAAATTAATGAAAATAATATATACAAATTCATGAATTTACATACGTTATATGTGATATTCCTGTATAAGTTAGTTCTGTACTTATATGCAAATCTCTAGATATATCTATATATTAAATGCTTATGTATATACTCTAAGCGCTAATCCCATTATGTCTAGACACTATATAAAAGCAGTTAAACTTTGAGTTTTCTCATTGTAGTTTTCTTACACGACTTAATGAGCTCCCACATTAATTAGCGGAATTACAAGAAATGCTTTAGCAGAATTTATGTTAATATAAACTAGCTGGGATTTATATCTGCCTTGAATTGCTAATGGTCTAGTCTCGGCTAGTTTACTATATCAAAACTTTACTTATGAATACCAAGAGTCTATAATGATTTCTCTGCAAAGACTTGATTTCTGAGCTAGAGCTAATTCTGATCCCGCTAGTTGTAAATTACAATCAAATTTTATACAAGTTACATAAATTTCTATTTGTTTTGTCTTTCATCTCAGACAAATACAGTCAGAGCTCTAGCTCTCAGAATAAACCCCCTAGCTCCATCAAGTAAATACCAAAATGGAAAACAACTTGTGAATTACAAATGCCCCATTGGATTCATTTATATACTGATTTTAATCAATTTATCCAACTACAATTCATTCAAATTACTTCGATCTGAGCTACCCCAGCTCTAAAATGAAATGCTCTTCTTTTGTCTACACAAAACTGAAAGCAGATATATCAGAAAAAAAAAACGTGCTACCTGTGCATTATTGTGACTGGCTGGGCTAGCTGATTTTCCATTTACATAAGTAAGTAGTTTGGGCACAGGAAGTCAACTGCTTCGATTGCTGCTGCTGCTTATACAAATTCTATTCGTGTCTGGCATTCAAAATTGTCGTAGAAAGAGTTACGGTCTAAGGGCTGTCAGGCAGAGCTGCTCAAGAGCAAGAGAGAGAGAGAGAGAGAGAGAGTGAGCTAGATAGACAGTCAGTCAACTGGACTGCAACTATGTAACTTTGTCTGACACGCAATAGTTAGACAAAACTTGTACCGTCTCTCGGGACCAACCGTCCGTCTGTCTGTCTGTCTGTGTCTTGTCTACCTGCTGTTGCAGTTGCAACTCTGCATGTATGTGTGTGTGGCATGTAATTATGCTGTTTAACAGCGAGAAGTTTGGTTAACAAATAAGACACATTGAGGTAGCCCCAGCTACCACATGTAATTATGCCTTGGAGTCGTACTCCTGCCTCAAGTACCGGCTCAAGTATTTTACTTATGTTTAGTTTTATTTCGTTTCGTTCTCTCTTTTTTTACAAGTCTGAGCACACGAAATTGCTTTTGCCTGTGTAAAATGGAGTCTCAAGTCCCAAATTGAAAAGAAAATCCGTAATAAAAGCAACAAACGACAACAACAACAACAACAACAACAACAGTACGTTCATAAATACTGCAAAAGGTCAAAGGTTATAAGCGCTGCTCAGGTAACCCAAAACTTATAAATGTGGCAATATTTTAATAAATGTTGCCCATAATATATATAATGTAATGTTGAGGCCAGACTAAATTCCAGCAAGCTGCCGCACAGCATTTCATTTTTTTAATGCTCAGCCTTAAATCAGATATGATATATCTAAATATATCACTCACATATATATACACATATATCTGTTACATATGCGTCAAGGGTGCGAAAAAGCACATATGGATAAATTATGTGGCCGCATTTCATGGGGGTGTACGAGCCAGACTCGCTGCACTGGCTGGGGTACTATATGTATGTAATGGCGTCTAAAATTAGTTATTGATTGCGAGTAGACAATATCTCATATGCCACATGTGCTTTCAATTGTATTAAAAAACACGAGAAGAAGAAGAAGGAAACACACAAACCGCCCTAAATCAATTGAAAGGCAAAAACAATGAATTGAATGACAGCACGAATAATATATACCCTATACCTATATACACTCCTGGCGTATACTTGATATAGCTATAATATTGTGCCTGCAATCATAAAAGTATGTGAAGGACTAGCGTGCCTGCGCTCTAAATCAATTAGGAAAATAGAAAAGTAATTTAGCACGAGAGAACACTTAGATCATATAGGATATTTCCTGCTATTATTCTGATATATCGTATATACATATATATAAATGTATCTATATTTTATCTACAATACAAAAAGGTCATCAGTCTTCAATTAAAACAGGGCAAGTCGAAGTACTTATTATACCCTCTCATATCAAGAACTTATTGGAAATGTGATTGAAGGATCGGCATGACTTTATATCACATATAGATAGATCTATTGCCATTTAGCCTCTACACCACATAAGCAATATCTCGTGTATTACCTATTTCAATTAAACTATCGCTATATAGCTGCTATTTCAATGCGCCCCAACTAATTACAGATACCCTATAGAAGGCAGGCAAACTCAAGTGTTGTTTGGTTTTTCCAGTGTCTGGCAGGCTAAACAGGGGGGTTCGTTCGCTGGTACGTTCTGGCAGGGCGTGTCATGCATTGGGCAGCAGCTAAGCAAGTGAACGCCAAGTGATGTCAGGTTGAATGTACTCGAAGAGCAAAGAGAGCTAAATAACAAAAAGCAACAACAACAACGACAACAACTAACTACAACACCATAGAGAACAACGTTCTACGACGACGTGGTCAACGCCTTTGTTGTTGTTTCACGATCGCCAACCGGACAGGCGGCAAAGTTGATAACCTTGAGAGCATTTTCATGCGAAAGTTCAATGAATTTAGTTTTACTTCCATGTCTCAAAATGAAAGAGCACAGCAGCGAAACGAGACAGAGAGAGAGAGAGATGGAGAGCGAGAGAAGAGTAAAAAAATAAAAATAAATAAACTCAAGACGCGACGCAGTAGAACTCTCTGAAGCGCAGACAAAGTCGCAGGCGAGCTCTAAAAAAAAAATAAGTAAAGAAACCAGCACATGTGAAAAAAAGAAGAAGCAGAGCAAAAAGAGAAAAAAAAGTAGTTATAACTACTGAGAAAAGTGAAACAAAACCAGACTAAACATTCGCAGCAGCAGCAGCAGCAGCAGCTGAGAACCAGTTCAGCAAATGTACAAACTGTTGCAGTTGCTGCTCGAAGATCTGTAAAGGCTGCTAAAGTAGCTAAGCAGACGCTAAGACAGCGAAAGAGACAGCGCCACAGGAGTAGAGTGTGAGAGAGAGAAAGGTGGCGCGGGGCGTGAAATCGATGCGTTGTCTTCGTTTTCGAAGCTCATGAAATGCGCAGGAAATCAATGATTCGGTTCGGTTCGCTTCGGTTTCGATTACACGCACACGAAGACGATTGGCGACGACAACTGCTGCAGCCGATGGCAACAACAACAACAACAACAGCAACAGCAACAGCATGTTGCTGCAACATGCCAGCCTAGCTTAGCTGCATGTTGCTGAAAGCATTTGCAATAAATTAACTAAAATTATAGACAATTATTAGCATTGAGCGAGTGAGCGATGAGTTGAGCAACTTGCAACTGGCAACTGGCAACGTGCAACGTGCCACAGTGCAATTGCATATTTATTGGGGCGTTTGCGCATTTTAATTAAGCGATTTGTCATTACAAAAGGGTCCAACATGCATCTTGCCTTGCCTTGCTTTAGGCCAAACAGCAAGAGGCTGAAAAAAGCAAAAGCCGAACGCTTTTCTTATTGATTACACACGTTTAAACAGGTAAAACTGCGTCCAGGGGCCAGATCAGATAAATATGTGGCATATACGCGTATTTAGATAGCCATGAACAACAACAACTACAGCAACAACAACAATAAATATAGGGGGGCGCAACGATCATTATTCAATTACAGCATTGGATTTTGCACTCAACTTTTGTGCATGGAAATTGAAATGGGAATGTTGAACCATGAAATTGTAGGCTAAACGGCAATGGAATTGCTATTGACAATGGAATTGAAATTGGAATTGCCCTCTGCGAGGGGAAATGGAATATATTGTTGAAGAGAATCTGTTAGAAGTGCAATATGAAAAAGAGAGAGAGAGAGAGAGAGAGAGAGAGAGAGAGATTTGATTGAAGAGCGTTTAATTCATTGAAAGTCATTTGAGCTGCGAAGAATCGAAGTAGAAAGTCAAGTGGAAAATTTCAATTGAAAATAGTTAAAATTGAATGCAATGGAAAATTAATATATTAAAGTTCAATTGAATTAGAAAATCAAAGTCTTATCTGCATTTAAAATTAAAATTGAAAACGATTGAAAATGCAATTTAATAGTTAAATAAATTAACATTGTATGAAAGCATTTTTGCAATGCAATATTGAAGACTTTATTGAAGGTACAATATAGTTCTAATATTAGATTCAAGTTCCCCTCTCTCTCTCTCTTTCTGTTTTATTTGATTAAATTACGATTCGTGACGAAATAATTGAATCGACATCAATGAATGAAAGCACATATTCAGTCAGTTAATTGAATTGAATTGTATACAATTAGCTGCAATGTTGACAACGATTTGATTTATATTGACAAATGCTTAAAGTTCACTAAAAGACAAAGATTAGCGACTAAAAGTTGTTAAAAAGCCAGCATTGAAATAAATCTGCTTAAATGGAAGATATAGAAGATTTGGAAGCCAAGAAATTTAAATAATAAATCAAATATTAAGCTGACTTCACGCTCTGTTAGCAATCAATAACAAAATCTAAATGCTAAACGTCTTCGAGCTTACTTCCTTGTGGCAGCACAGCCAGCTTAAAGCCAATTTTTGGCAGATTGAACAGCTCAAATTTCAGTTAAGGAAGCAGTTAATAAAAACAGCTGTTTGCTTTAAGAATTGATGTAATATATACACGAAGACATATATATATATATGTATATAATGAAGTGAACATTTTCAGTAGCGCTTCAAACAGTTTGGCACAACAGCAACAGACCCAAAGAAGACCCAGAAACGAGGTCGTGCAGTAGAGCCCCCAAGCTTTGGACATTCGTGTGTAATTTGAGTGGCGTGTAAGCTGCCAGACATAAAGCCCGCAGCGTGCATAATTTAATATGAATATTATAAGTGTATATATAAAAGGTTACCTCGCCTACCTCCCTCCACCGCCACCAGATGCTCCCCACTGCACAGTTTGTTCAGCCTTTGCTTAATGACGAGCTGAAGTGCAGCACTTTCAACACTTTTAGTGGCAATTTACAGGAGCTGACCACAAAGACAAAAAGGCAGCAGCTACAATAATGACCACGTCCACGCTGATTGCTGATTATGACATGGCCAACGAGGAGGAGGAGAAAGAGGAGTATGAGAATGAGCAGGAGCAGGAGGAGGAGTATGAGAAACTGAGGGAGCTCAAAGAACTGGGAGCTCTGGGCAATCTGGTCAGCCTGGTCAGCCGCCAGAGGGCTCCAATGCCTGTGGCTGGGCAACACACAACAAAAAAAGGGTGAGAAAAAAGGCCAAGTTAGATTGTCGTCGGGCCACATGCAGATGATGTGAAGTGCAAATAATTATGACAGCCAAGAGCAGAGGGCAGCCAAACGGAAGCAGCTGCAACAACAACAGCAACAACAACAAATCGTTGCACACCTGCAAGAGAACAGCTAAGAAAAAAAAAAATAAATTGCGTGGTACAAGCAACAACAACCACAGCAACGCCTGTGCAACACTTGAACTTTGCTGCAGCTGCAGCCAACATAAGCAGGAAAGCCAACGGCCAACGGCCAACGGCAGGCATTGAGTCAGCGAAAAAGTCTCAACCTTAGCCACACCTTCGGCAACGCCAACAAAACTGTGGCAGCCAACATAACGATGATTATGAAAGACAATCAGCTGTGCCACCATTGTTGCAGTTGCAATTGTTGTTGCTGCTGCTGCTGCTGCTGGTGCTGCTGCTGCTAGGCAAGCCTGCTGCCTGCTGTTGAGGTTTGTAGGGTAATTGACAACGGCTGGTGCAATGCCGCGCAGCCGAGCGAGCCAAAGCCACTCAATGAGCCACCCAGCCAAGCGGCAAGGCAATACCAAATGCCTCAGTTATTGGCCCAAAACGAATAACAACAAAAAGGCTGTAGAAGAAACAAGTAAAAGTGCTCTAATGGGGAGTAGACGACTGCCAAATACCTAGAACTATGTGAATAGCTGGGGAGGATTTGATATGAGGAATCGAATATGATGAGTCTAGCTTGGAGAATATAGGATATATGAACTATCATATATAGTATAGTAGTAGTATAGTAAATAAAATATTGATTATTCTGAATGAGATCTGATATAAACGTATTACAAAGAATTTATACTAAGGGAAACCAATAAAATTTATGATTGATATATTCATATATATATATAGAAGGTCAGCCAAAACTGCACAGAGAAGTGGCTCATCTAATTTTTCCTCAGCAAGAACACAATATCGAGGGGAATTGAACCCTATAGAGAAAAATGAATATGGTAATGTCTGAGACAAGAGGATATATGACAATTATAGAGTTTTTACCAATTTATAATAATTATTAATATTATACAAGCAGTCCATGCTTTAAGAGTCTTTAGTTATTGAAAAATCCCGAGATCGAAGCATTCATATATAAAGACAGCATCAGCATCTGTCACCATCTAGCTTAATGTTCCCCAGCAATATCAAATATAATTTTAAGCTGCAGCTATATCTTCTCCTGCCTGTTACATAAATCCCAACAAAACTTGTAGACCCCGTTTACCCACTTTTCGTTGGTATAACAAAAACTTAAATAAAAGCGCAAAGAAGCGCAAGGGAACTATAGAGCTATAGAGCCTCCAGCCCAGCCGAGGGGCGCTTTTTAATCTTGTCTGTCCCTGACAAATGGCTAAGCTCAGCGCGAATTGCTGATAAATGTGCTGAAAAGGCAGCACAGAAATTTCAACGAAAAAAAAAGAACCGAACAAAACTGAATCTCCCCGAGCAGACAATAAAGTCAAGTAAACTAATATACATATATTTGCCTTACATAATCTCCAACTGGCAAGATGCTAAGTTCCCAAAGTCTACAACTTAAATTTAAATACCTTAAATGACCACTCAACTGACAGCGTTGGGCTGCTGCTGTTTGTTGTCATTAAGTCGCAGCTTGTTAAGTTCAAAAACTTTAAGATTGATAATAAAAGCGCAACTGCGTATAAAGCCCCTATATATATATATATATAGCTATTATACAACAGTCGCCGCCAACTAGGGGGCCATTCGACATTATTACAATAATATGCCGCTAATTATGATGGCCCTTCAGAGAAGTTTAGCATTAACTGATTGACCTTAAAGGGCATGAGAGCGACCGTTGAAGCTGAAGTTGAAGGCGTCGACTTGAAGTCAAAAGTTCAAGCAATACAAATTGTAAAACATAAAAGAACCGCATTCAAATGAAACGAAAATCAATTAGCAATTAATTATGTTCGAAACGGGTTTTCCGTTTCGGGCATCCTTAAACGAGCCAAACACGAAATTCACCGCAGGGCGTCGCATAAATTGTTAGATTAGATAATATTTGTTGGATTCGATATTAGTTATTGGAGTGGGCCAAAATGTTTACGCTTTCAATTAGCAGTTAAAATTGATGACACCCTCCCCTTGCCAATCGACCATCGCCTCTCGCCCCTATTCATGTATTTAAATAAGCTAAACACCTGAGGCCAATTGCGTGTGGTTAGCTTATAAAAAAATAATACAAGAATTGTTGTCGAATGCGTAAGACTTTTGGAGTCTCCTCACCTAGCTGGGCGACCGAGCCAGTCCATATTCTTCTCCTGATGGCCATGTTATTATTAACTTCTTCTTCTTCTACCTCTACCTCTACCTCTACCTCTACCTCTACCTCTACCTCTACCTCTACCT
>NW_022045976.1:31274-48610 GCF_001654015.2 Drosophila navojoa
TCCTTAATGATACGACTATTGATTCTGATGAGGAATGTGTATGCATCAGGTCGATTTCGACTAGTTCTTCAATAGGTTCTTCATTTTCACAGTCGTAGACTCTCACACACAGTTAGGACTAGCATGAATAGAACGAGTTGGCATTTGTTTACTTGCCACACATGCCACACTTGCCACACACGCCGCACTCTCCTCAATCAGTGGTTCTTGTTGATTTTGCCATTTGACTGCCATTTGGCATTGCTATCTTACTTATGGATAATTTATAGACGCACCTTTTTATATAGAACTGTTGCTGCCTGAATGGGCACCTGCCAACGACAACAACAGCAGCACGAGCAACAGCAACAGCAACAGCAACACGAACAACAACAACAATAACATCATACAGACACAGACGAGTTTCGACAAGCGACCCAGCGACATAGTTTGTGCTGTGTTCTGTTCGCCCGCAACTTGCCACAGTAATTTGCATAGAACACACACACACACACACACACACTTACAGACATATGCATATGCACGCATACACACAGAGACATAGCTGACTGCATGTCGATTGTCCGCCTGCCTGGCTGCATTGACGCCGAGGCAGTCGTTTGGCCTAATTGTGCGCTTTTGATTTAGTTTCCATGACGTGCAGGCGATGAAGGCAGAGCCCAACTCCAAAGCTCGCTCACTCGCTCACTCGCACGCTCGGTTGCCCGTTCGTCCGCTCCGCTCATTCCAATCGGGAATGCAATGCATGTGGCTCTCTCTCTCTCTTTACTTTTGCGCTCTCTTCGTTGTGTGTCTCACGGGTCGGCTCTCTTGTTGGAATTCTGCTAGCCACAGCAGTTTGCTCTTCGCCTTTGCATATTTCTCGTACCTTGAATGTCTTTTATTAATTTAGTTGTACTTCGTTCTTTTTGTTGCTCGTTTTTCTTTTGCTTTTCTTTCATTTTACTTTAGCTGCATAGCATTGGCCAATATGCTTGGCTAGTTGCTTGTTTTTTTCTTTCCGTTTTTTTTATTTATTTATAAATTATTACGCAGGGCAACCTTCACCTATTTACTTGAGATACGTAGAAACGTTTGTAAAGTTCGTTTCGTCTACTATTTAGCGCGTGTTGTGTAAAATCTAATTTACATGTAAACTCATTTATTGATCATCAATATTAAATTCTAATTAGATTAGCTCATTAATAATCATAAGTTGTTGGCCAACAGCTGCAACAGCTGATGTATGATGCCCTCGATGATAGACGCGTATCGTCAACCCGCAGCCCCAATGGGTGGAGGGCGAGGTGGGAGAGGGCAAACAATACAATATTTATAACAAGCAACATGTAAAACAAAAGACCTCTGAGCCGAGTCAATGAAATCTAAGCCCAAATTCCATGGCAGCCAATCCGCTTACTCCACTCGACTCCACTCGTTGCCTCTCAGCAAGCCACAAAAAAAGTCAGCATATATAAAATATAGTAGATGTATGTATCTAGAACGGGGCAGAGCTTATGTGCATGCCGCAGTCTCGGTCTCTGGCGGGCGCACAATGAACATAATTTATGTGCGGAAAGGAGCAAAGGGCACAGGGCTGAGGATAATGTAGGAAAGTGCCGCGAGGCGCCTACTCGACATCTGCATACAAAGAAGAGCTTGGAGCTGGGGCCACTTATCTTGCTTGAATAGGCGACAACGCGCTGCTGCTGATGCTGCTGCTGTTGCTGTTGCTGCCTCTGTAAATATTTATAAGCACAAGCACAAACACAAGCAAGTAAAAGGTTCACATATACACACACACACACCCCACACGCACTGAGAACCCTTCAATCCATCCATACGCAATTGCGACTCTTTCAGCTGTGGGGGTCAGTGGGTGTTGGTAATTTGAAATCGCGTGCCTCCTTTATTGATTTTCGCTTTCATTTTTCATGCAACATGCGAGGCAGCAACAAACACACACCAAAAGAACTGCTTACATATGCGAGTTGAGCTGAGTTGGGTTACATACATAGCTGGACGAAGAAGGAGGCAAACATAACAGTTGCATACCGATTCACAAAACCCAAACACACACACACATCCACACATTCAGAAACTCGCTCGTTCGCTGTGTTTGAAGTCTCGCAGAGTCCATCAACGCGTGCCGCCACAAAGTCAACGAGGTCGCCCCCCAACGCCACATCACTCCCTCCCTGCGCAGCATGTGTAGCAGGTGGCAGTCCTTTCGCATCATACTCGCTGGCCCATTCATAATGTGCGAGCGAGGTGTTTACCTTTTGCTGGCAGCGGTGTCCTTGCCAGCGACACACACGAAACACGCCTCTAAAAATGTCAAGCATCCAAATGTCCTACGGGCCAAAGCACAAGTGATCCGGGTTGAGCCTCGTGACGTTTGCGCTTTTGTTATGCTTCGTTCATGTCCGATGCCAACTTCCGCTCTCGCTACCATCCCCCTCCCTCTCCGCCTTCCTCTTCCTCTTTCTCTGCCTCTTTAGCCTGCAGACAGTTATCAACTGCCCCAACAGCAGCAGCAGCAGCAGCAGCAGCAGAAGCAAAAGTTTGCTTTGCCTCGACTCGTTTCCATTGTTAATTCAACTATATGTATATGCGTGTGCGTGTGTGTGTGTGTGTGTATATATATATATATATTTGTATGTGTGTGTTCGTTCACATTTTGTTGTCCCAATTTCGGTCGCTGGGGCTGTTGTTACCATTAGCTGGGTGGTTTTTTTCTTTCCTGCTCTCCCTCTTCCTTCGTCTCTTTCGGCATCTATTACATTACTTTGTGTCGGACTGCAATTACGAATTTGGGGCAACTGTTTGGTGTACTCCCCCGAAATGTGGCTCCGATTTGTTGTTGACCCGCAAAGGACCTGGCATGAGGCAGAAAGAGCGTGCATCTTGAACATGCTTATGTCCTGCCAATTTAACTATTAACTATTTAAATATATTCTTGATTTCATTAAATATATATATGTTTATATTTATATTTATCAAATTTCTCACCTTACAGCTTAGCTGTAACAGTTATAATCAATCAATATCCACAGAATACATACATACATATGTATGTATGTAAATAAACACAGGTCTTAGCCAATAACAAACACAGGCAATATGTTTGCGGGACAGCTAAGACCTTATTAGCCACTGTTTGTCTCGTAAGTCCTCAACTGATACTTGTCTCGGCTGTCGATGAAAGGCGAACGACGGCACGATTTATCGCACATGATGTTTGTCAGTTTGTAGATAAAAGATAGAGTCGGTTAGGAATAGATACGACAGCATCATCAGCAGCAGCCGCTGTCAGCAGATTTGTTCAGCCGCAGGGAAAAGGCGATAAATGAGTCCAAATGGACAAACAAAACAGTTTTCTTACAAATGGGCATCCGCTCGATGGGTGTTTGTGTTGAGTGACAACTAAATCAACTTGTAGCAAACTCCATATTAATAATAAAGCGCTACGACAGGTCGGAATTATTGGCTAACGAAATATTGCTAAATATATGTACTTATATGCGATATTGCTGCACTCGCTCGGCGTGCGCTTATCAGCGTCTAACAAAACAGTCAGTGAAGACAGTCACCACAGTAAAAACTATTTACTGATAAGAAAGTAAATACATACGTACACATGCACACACACTCGCACACGCAGCCAGAAATGCTCACAAATACTTGGATTTTAATGGGAGAGCGGCTGAGCAAACACTTGCAAACAGAGGCGAGTCGAGTCGAAGCGCTCGATGTTTGTAGATAAAGTACGTATGTATGTGTGTAAAAGATAAACCAACAACAAGAGCAGCGCCGCGACAGCAGCGATACTCTCTCGCTCGTTCGTCCGCTCACACACACACATACACACACTCGCTCTAACAACTATTTGTTCTCCCGCTCTTTGGATCTCTCTCCCGCACGCTCACGCGCTCAGCCAGCGCTTCAAATTCATAGACACTTGTGAGTAGTGTGAGCGTGTGTGTGTGTGCGCGCCTGTGTTTCTTTGTGTGTGCGTGTGTGTGGCGTTCGCTTGCTTGAAATTCATTTCGTTTTTAATTGTTTTCGGTTTTCGAATTTAGTTGTATTTGATTTTCACGTACTCGCACAGCTCGCAGCTCGTTCGCTGCTCGTCGTGGCTCGCCTGCTGAGAACTTTTTACATATGCGGTCATAAAGTATCTTAAAGCTTCATCTTCAAGTGGGCGCTGTGTGCAGCTGAAAATTGACAAAAAAGTCAAAAAAGAAGAAATACATTCATGTGAGTGCGCCAAGTGTTTAGTACGTTTAGCTCGACGCTAACCATTCGTTAAGCATACACACACACACAAACACACATGAGAGCTCCAAGTGGCGGCCCGCAGCTGAAGTGTTGGAGTGTTGGAGTGTGCGTTTCATGTGATTGCGTTGCCGCAATCAACACATAAAGTGTTGAAGAAATTCTTATCATGCTGCTGGCAGCTAGCAATTCAATTAAGCAACAGCTCGCGTTGCGCTCTCCATCTTTATTTTATTGATCGCCCTTATCGAGTCATTCATCCATCCATCTATGTGTTGGCTATCGGTGTTCGCTTGATTTTCACTTTTGCATAATTGTGCTTCTTCTCATATTTAACATTTTTCTGAACCACTTTCTGCTCTCTGGTTTCTGGTGTTTTTCGAATGCCTTATCAGGCTGCGTGTGGGTAAAAATAAAATGAGAAAAAAGCAACCTCATTTCTATATAATGTATATAAATAAAAAACCTTATCGCTGTCGACTCTGCTGCTCCGATAAGTGCTTCAAGTTGAGATAAGATTGAACATATTTCGTATGCCTTCGGGATGTGCATTCGCCATATACGAAACTAGCTAGCTATATACCAAAAGTGTAGTAAAAGTCAGCTGAAATACGGTGTAGATATAGATATAAAAATATAAAAATTGTTTATATACGTGTAGAGCTGTAGATTTGTGGAGCTGTACGGCGTATTGTTTCTGCTAGACACTTTTTACGGCTGTAAATATATTCAAAGCTTCAACTTTGGCCGCCCTAAGCTTTGAGCATTCAAATCAAGGTTTTTGCAGCTATTGAAAACTGATTTCGTTAACGTTTCTCAATGTAAATTCAAATTCATATTGTCACTTTATATCATTGAATGTTTGGTAACCTTGACGAAAATTGAATATATTATATTAAGCGTGGCCAGACTCTAAAAAAAACTCGAATACGGCTCTGTTTGAGTATAACCTGTATTTTATTATGTTGTTACTATCAAAATTTGGAGAGAAGACCTCTGATTTTTTCAGAGTTTCAGAGATTATCTGAGCGGATTTAATATACAATATGGAAGATATGTATCCATTTGCTTGATATTTTATTCAATTAGTTTACTGTAATTTCATCATTGATAATACGTTTCACATTTTATATATAAAATTGCAGAGCTTTCATCTATTAGGTCAATCGATAATTAAAAAGTTTATAGACTCCAAAACAGTATTTTTTTTTTATAAAAGTTTCGTTTCTCATTGCAATGGGAAATCAGTTCTTGTCCTTCAAAAAATGCAATAGTAACAAGCAAAGCAAAGTTGATTGGATTCGCTTTTAATTTGTGGCAGCACGCAAAAGTCCTCGCTCTGATTGAATGAAATTCTTTATAATGCATAGGCCCCAGGCAGTAGCAGAGGCAGAGGCAGCAGCAGCTGTTTCGTATTCATCATCATTAACACATTTTCGGCTTGAGTGCATCAGTTGAGACGTTGAGGACGATGCAACCGACGACATCTACAGCTTTCCCTCTCCGCTCGCCCCCTTTCTCTACCTCTGTTTCTCTCTCTCGTTCACTTGCTTTATAAATCACATGCTTAAACAGTTTTTAGCAATTTTCTAAATTTGAAATTTATCTAAAATTATTTGTGAAGTCGAAATTTCGATGCTAGAAATGGAATGTGGATTATAAAATGATTTAACAATTTGTTCGATCTAAAAAACCGTATATTCTTATATGCAAGTCAAATAAAATGGTAATATTTTATTTAATATTAAAGTACGACAAGTCGTGAAGCTCCAAAGAAGATTTGTTATATGAAAATGTTTATATAGCAATTATTTCAGAGCTAAGTTGGGATTCCTGCTGCCAATCAATATATTAATTAATCGTATTATTTAATTTCTAAGCGCGCAAAAGTAACAGGTTCTCGAGATTTGTCTCTCCCCCTTGTGCCCCTCGTCACCCCGAGCTGCAATCACCTGCCTCAAGTGGGAAACTCGTTTTGCCGCAGCATCGAATTAAAATAATTCACTAGTTTTCTGCTTCTTCTTCTACAGCATCGTCGCGTTGCTTACTAATTTCTGAGATGAATGCAAATGTGTGCGTCTCTTCATTATTATTATTATTATTATCATTATTATTATTTTATTGGCTGTCGTGACAGGTTCTATAAAAGCCAGCAAAGTACAAACACAATAAAGATGTATAAAATATAAAATGTATATTTGTACAAATGCACACATATATACATGTATGTGTATGAGTACAACAACAAGCAAACAAAAAGTATCTCATAGTGCGAATTTGGCGTGCCAAAGATACTTTTGCTCTGCTTGCATTCAAAAATATATCTGCCTTGTGTGCATATTGTTGTCATTGTTGTTGTTGTTGTTTCTGCTCCTATTGCCGTGGTTGTTGTTGTTGTTGTTTTGCAGCGTTGCCATCTCGTCGATTTATTGCTTATTTTGCTTTGCAGTCACTGTTTGGCGTACAGCAATTTATTTAATGGTCAAGGTCGTTTGCAGTCAAATCAACCACACACACACACACACACACAGTGATACACACATGCATACATATGTATACACTTAGGCGAAACACGCAGTCCGAGTGCTCTTACTGAAGTGTTCGCCCGTAGCAATAGAAACAACAACAACACTAAGCACGTACAAAATATTTGTATAATTAAATGTCATTTGCTGTTGTTGTTGCTGCTGTTGTTGTTGCTGCTGTTGTTGTTGTTGATGATGTTAGCGCATATTTAATTACCAATGAAATCATGAAAAGAAACCAACTCATGCATAATTGAGTTGCAAGTTATAATTCCCAGAGCAGAGTGCCAATAAAATCATCATCTATTCCTTGATATTTTATGACTTACTAATCAATGATCAATATATCAATATATGAGTATATTTAAATATATATATATTAATATATGTTTTACTTATAGTATATATATAAATATATTTATATTTGTTTTGAGGTTTTTTCTACTATAATGCTACCTAAAAATAATAAATCCCCTATTCCAAAATTGTTTTTTGTTACTAATTGTTGTGGGAGTTACAAGCTTGAGATATGGAAGGCATAAATTAGAGTGAGAAATGGGGCTGCAGTGATTTGAATTGACGACACATGAGGGACATATGAAGATGATCAATTAATCACCAAGAAAGAGAGCGGGTTGTTTAGGCTGCTAATCCCTCGACGAGGGATTTTGATATGGGATACTCTTTCATTTCAATTTTGAGCTGTTTGAGAATTACATGACTCAAAGTTTTGGGAGCTAAGCACGTGAATCCTAGAACGAAGCAACATGGATATATACATATGTATTTCATACGCATTTGAAATATTGTATTAATATTTATTTATTTATGGAACTTTAAATCAAGAGCTTTTTGTTAAGAGAGAGATCTTCTGATAAGAATACTTAATATTATTTCCTTTTTGGTTTTGTCGACTGGGCAACATTTCAGCCACAAGTTGTCATATTTAGGATTAGGAATAGAACAGAGATGTAAGAAAATATGATTATTTGCAATTTAAATCTTAAAATATTAAAACATGACATTTTAATTTAAGCAAAAGGAGGAATTCGATTGAAACGCGATTTAATGACTGTGACTACAATAGACCGAATCTAACTGTATTTAACTGAAGCTTTTCCGAATCTTAACTTGGCTCAGTCATATCCTCCACGCAATCATATCATAATAAACCGAAACCTTTTATCTCTCTTCAAATTCGTTAAGTGTTTGCCTACAAATAATATGTATTTCACTGACTGTTCGCTGGCAGTTTTGATAATTTTTCACAATCCTATGACTCATCTTGTTGTTGTCTGCTTGTTTTCACACACAAACAAACAAACACACACACTCAAAAAGAAAAAGATATACAGAAACACACGCAGACATTGACATGATCATTGCTTATTTCTAGCTAATAAAAACTAAGTGTTGTCTTGTTGCATCGTTCACATTTGCCTGCCTGACCCCTTTGACCTCTCCCATAGCCAAAGCCAACGCCAACGCCAACGCAATGCAACCGCCAACAGCTATTCAATTGAATGATCCGCTTTGAACCATGAACCCACCTCACAAAACGGCGCTCATTTTGTATATAGATATAAATATAGACATTAATGAACAAGTGTTTTGTGCTCATCTAAATTGTAAATGTTATCAAACTCGTCATCAATTCTCAATTCTAAACCTTTTTGACTCTCAATACTCAGTTCTCAGTTCTCAGTTCTGGACTCTCTAGAATCATATTTGGGCTTCCCTATATGAGGAGCGCATTATTTATAATGTTGATACGCATTTAACTATATTATACATTTTTACATATGATGCCTAAATGTTTACTGTATGTATGTATATTTATTATTGCTGCATAATTCACTCATAAATATTTTTTTCTTTTTCTTTTTTCATATAAACGTTTACAAAAAAAAAAAAAAAAAAAAAAAAAAAAAAAACCCCAAAATCCCCCCCCCCCAAAAAAAAAAAAAAAAAAAAAAAAAAAAAATACAACTCGCACATTCCACCACCTCAAAAAAAAAAAACAAACTAAAAATCAAATAAATAACAATAATTAACTAAATGAATAAATCTAGAAGGACTACACGATCATCATATACTTATATTACATTTAGAGGCTTGACTCAAAGTTCAAAGATTGTAATTTAAATTCGCCCGACCGCATATGCATATTGCCTTCAGCTCGCGAGCGTGTGTATATGTGCGTCTGTGTGAATAAGGATCATTAGAGCCAAAGAGGATTATTCATCAGCAGCGAACAGAAAACTGGGGCAGCGATAGATAAAGCTGCCTTGTCCTCTCAGATGCGAATTGAAGACAAGTTCGTACAGAAGCGTCTATATTCCCTAGATCAAGCATCGATCTAGATCGATCGATCGTTCGCTCGCTTTGACAAGAGCTCTGACCAGAACCAAAGCCTCCTTTGCCAAAAGCAAACCTTAAGAGTCCACTTCTCTAGCCCAAGGCAAACGGAAAGAAAAGCTAAAGAAAAAGCTAAAGCAAGAGCTAAAGAAAAGCTAAAGCAATCACTAAAAGCCGAATATAAATCTTATAACAATTCAAACAAAAGCCAGCAACATTCAATTAAAAATGGCCGAAGACGCTGCCATGGAGACATGTCCAAGTCCTGAGATGGGCGACTCACGCAAAAGGCCGCTCGATTCAGATCCGGAAAATGAACAAACTAAACGCTCACATTTCAGTTCCGGTAAGTTTTGCAATCATTTGACAAAAAAAAAATCGAAAAAAAAAAAATAAAAACAAAACAAAAGTCCAAAAGTACAAAATGTGAAATAAGCAATTTTCAATCGCTTTTACATATACTACTCTCATTATCGTGCTCCTTGTCTCTAACTATCTATCTATCTATCGAACTATCTAATTTATCTATCTCAATCTATCTATCTAAATTCACTGACCCACTTCTCACTCCTTACCAATCGCCGCAAAACGTGTAAATATTGTACTTCATGCCAAAAAAAAAGAAGAAAACTCGACCTATCTAAGCATTGCTGTCAAGCTTGTTGGCTTTATTTAACGTTTTTAGTTGTTTTTTTTTTTTTTTTTTTTTTTTTTTTACTTTACTTTTAAAGTTGAATTTAATACAAGTTTCTGCCGTTTTGCCACTGTCATCTTTTAATTGACCAATCCACAAATCACGTCAGCAATTGGCTGTGACTAACTCGACCCGGACCCGGACCTGTTTAGCTGAGTGCAAAATCGCATTGCGCATACGCCCCGCTGCCCACGCCTCTGACTGACTGCTAGGATAGTTGACCCCGAGCTGACCCATATTGCTGATAACCTCTTTTGGCATTCGGCTATCGTCTCCATGCCAAGTAGCTGCATCAGCTGTCCACCCTTTGGTGGGCTGCTCAATATGCAAATCATCTAAAATTCCAATTATGACAACACCGCGTAGTGTGGTGGAGGAGGCGGAGCAGGAGGGGGAGGGGAGGCGTAGCTACTTTGGCCGCTTTGCTTGATTGCTTGTGCCACTCTGGCAGCCCGCCGTCTCCAAGGTGAACCGCAACGTAATCCAACTGCCTCTACGTCTACCTCTACCTCTACGTCTACCTCTACCTGTCCTCGCATCGCATCGAATGGCATCGCATCAAATCGCGTCGCGTTCTGCGTTGTTGTTTGCTGTTTGTTGTTGTCTCGTCATCGCCGTCAAAGACATATAAATAGCAAAGGCTGTGAATCGGAGAGGCGGTTTTATTTTCGTGTTTTCTGATTTGTTTTTTGTCTGCTCGACACCTGCTTAACATTTGACTTTTAGTTTGAGAATACTTGACTGAATGACGACTGTGTGTGAGTGAGTGTGACTGAGTCTCTCTCTCCCTCTATGTGTGTGTGTGTGTGTGTGTTAGCTAAGCCAGAAAACACGTTTTGTTGTTTTGCATTTTTGTTTTTTGTTTTCTTTTTCTTATTTTGGAATTTCTGATTAGTGCTCAGAAGCGTGCTAAACAACTGACCGACTAATGCCTGCTCAAGACATTTCGAAACCTGTCGCTCTACCCTATAAAACAAATTCGTGTTATGCCCGCACAACAGTAGATCTGAAAATATGCATTATAGATAGTTGAACAAATTTGATGATCAAATGTTTGGAGTATTAGATATTATACAGAAATATGCATCTATAGATAGAGCAAGCATTATAAAAAAGTTATTTTTTTAAGGGAAAGGAGCAGATGTAATATAATTAACCTAAAGTTAACTGAAAATTATTTTGATTGAGTATTACAGGTGAATAGTTTTATGAGGAGCGGGGCGTAGATTTAATATAATTGTTGTACTACAGAAAATATGCATAATTATAGTAATTATATCGGAGATGTGCTATAATTATTTAATACATCGCTTGGTTCAATATAGTATTAACAGTTATAGCTCAAAAGCAATCTTAGGTTACATTGTTTATGTAACTGTTGGAGCTATATACAAAAGTTACTCAATCAATTTTTAGTCTTAGGGGATTTTTCTTATTAAAATGAAATCTATAATATATATTATATAAGTTAAAGTAAAGTCTCTTACTAATAGATATAGATCTATATTTCATTTTATGTTTTTATTTTATTTTGTATATTTAATTTCATATTTGCATAGCTAATTTCAGGAGCGAGACTTGATATTCGGTATAATTTGATTCTTAGACTTATCTTTTTATCAAGATAAACACTTTTACCCATATTTTAAATTCTAAATCATCAAAGGAGACATATATGGGAAAATAATGTAATGAATATATTAGCGAGTTTGGTCAAATATTGTGTTAAAAGAAATATTTTTTTTACAAACAAGTTGAAACGAATAATGAGAATAACAAATTTTGTCGTATTAATTAAGATATTTATTGTATTTGTATTAATTCAGATATTGTATGTATGTACTTAACTATTTGCTGTAAACATGTTTAGAAATGCCCTATTTAGCTTTTTTCTTGGGTAGAAATAATATTTTTGTAAACT
Organism: Drosophila navojoa; assembly: GCF_001654015.2. Next base: position 43,030 of record NW_022045976.1, read on the forward strand.
CATAAGATTGCCCTCGAATGTGAAGTAGATTTGGTTGACGTTGCTATTGGCATTGCTGGTAATTAACTACCATTCATATATTTCTCTATATATATTGATAAATATGTATGTTTGTATGTCTGTTTGTATGTATAAAGTTTTGTTATTTCTGTTGCTCCCGTCATTGGTGGACGTAGAACAGGTCCATGGCATGTGTCAAATATGTTTGATTATGAATGTATAAGTGCTTATACATATATACACACACACACACACGCACACACATAATCGTACAAACTTAGAGCAATATTGTTTATTAGTTTTCAAACAATTTATTTGTTTAGCTGTCTTGACAGCCCGCCATTTATTAATATTTATTTCGTTCTCTAGTCTGAGCTCGCGCGAAAACGAATGGGATGCGGTTTTTGGAAACCAGTTTAAAGCTGTCTTCAAGTAAAATGCAACGCAAAAGGGATTTGGCCTGGCCTGCGTGATGCGCAGGATGCAAGGCAATAAATAGAGTGAGCGCCTTAGGGGCGGCGGGGGCGGGCACGGGGCTGCTTTGTGGGGCGGCCAAACGAACATGTGTGTCGCTGTGTGTTACGTAATCATAGAGCTGATAGAGCTAGCTTGAAAATAGATGCGCAGGGCAGCAGAGAGGCCGCGCCAAGAGCCGAGCTGGTCCCAGAGAAAAGAGAGAGATGAAGGGGGTTGGGGAGAGAGCGAGAGCAGAGAGAAAGAGCGTGATTGGTAGTGCGGCTGCTGCTGCGTTGACAGCGCTGTTGACCTACTTCGTTGACAATGTGCGAGTTCCCGAGTGTGCGTGTGCATCTGTATCTGTATGTGTGTGTGTGGGGCACATAGCCATTGCCTAGACAAGGTCTTGCGCAGTAGCCGTGCAAAAGTCTGCGTTGTCTGCTGCACTGCAGTATTGGGCGAAATTGCAGTCGACAGCCGCAGCAGCAGCAGCAGCCGAGCCAACACGGCAACGTCCTTGAGCATACACACACACACACACAGAGAGAGAAAGAGAGAGAGAGAGATAGGAGGAGGAACAAAACAACACTTGCACTGAATATGGGTTACACCTTGGCCACTTATGCAGACTGAAATAGCGATGCTGCCGCCTGTCGGCTGTCGGCTGTCGCCTATCGCGTGGCCACTTCAAGTGCGTTTATTGCCTGCGGGCTTTCCGTCCGACCCGTGCGTGGGCGCACTCTCTCTCGGCTGCTCTCTGGATGTATATTTTTGGGTTACCTTATTCTTAGCAGATTCCTTTGTTGCAGCTCAAGTGCTGCCGCTGTTGCCGCTGTTGCCGTGTGCTGCACTTGTAAGGCATCTCAAGTGGCCTACTAATAGCTCGAGTATCATGTTGGTTAGTTAGGTGGCAAGTGGGTGCTTCTGTCCCGCTGTCCCGCTGTCCCGCTGTCCCACTGTCCCACTGTCTCTCACTGTTCCTCTGCCTGTGCAGTTTCCGCCTATTACTTTGCCCTCAAAAGCGGCACGAGCACGCTTATCGATAGGTCGACCCAGGCTTAGCTTAGCTTTCGTTTTCAGCTTTTGTGCCACTCAAAGTGGGTCACGTCGGTGCACTTGAGACCATTGCTGTTAGTTAAGGAACAAATGCGACCACGAGGCGAATGAGCAATTTGCGGTAAATCACACATACGCCAAGTGTGCAGCTGCCGACTATTTTTGTACACATAAATATCCAGCTCTCTCATCTTAAACTATTAACAAACTATTATTCACCAAGCCTTAGCTAAGTGAATTTCCAACTCAGCAGCAGGTAGAACTACAAGAATCTTTAGAACTAAAATAACAAAGTAAATGAGTGAAGTCATTATATCAAAACACATTTCGATTGTAGCTTGCTCACTCTCCCTCTCCCTCTCCCTATCCTCCCTCTCTCTCTATATATAATTGTGCATGTATATTTGAGGCGTGTGTTGTGTCATCATCATCATCATTAAATAGCGATCGATGTTCCAATGAAGTTTTTCTGCTCGCTTCAAAAACATGACACGTTGTGCTGCTCCGTATCTCCTTAGCTTATCTGCCCATGCCACAATATATATATGTATGTATGAGTATATAGCATTTTCTATTTTAGTTCGAGTCTCAACTCCTCGACTGATAAAGGGCAGCAGCTAAAAAGTCAAACTAAGCAAGCTATATATACATATGTATATATATATATGTATATGTATATATATATGTATATATATATACATATATAAAACAAACAACAAATTGTTTTTTAAGTCAGCCAACGTCAAAAAGCCGCCCATTAGATCATAAGCGCGCTCTGCTCTCTCTCACACACACACGCACATTCACATCTATATAGCAAAACATATGCACACACACACACACACACACACACACATACACACAAATACATGCGTCTCCACACACGCACACACAGAGGCTGTTTATGATCGCATTGCCTGACTCATTTGGATCACCCTCTTGCTCTCTCTCTCTCCAATCGCACTTGTTGTGCTCTCATTCCCTCTCCCTCTCTCTCGCTCGCTCTCCCATTTGAACTCTGTGCTTTTGGGCTAGCTTGGACGCAGTCGCGCTGCTCTGTCGCTGGCTCCAGCTCTGTATCTCTGTCTTGCTCTCTCTCTTTCTCTCTGTCTCTCTGTCTCTCTGTCTCTCCGTCTCCAGCGGCGTTTCGCTTGTGCGCCACGGACCAACAAAATTCTTCAGTGCGATTTCAGCGCGCGCCGTTGCCGATCGTCGTTCATTTCGTTCAGTGCTCGCTCGCTTCTCGTCTCGCCCTGTCCGCTGTTGTTGTCGCCTTTTTGTCCGCACAGCCATTTTGTTAACAGAATCGAGTTGGCTGTCAACTAACCAGCATGTTGTTTGCCAGAACGCAGCAACAGCCGCCGCACCATCATCATCAGTCGCAGCCAGAAACGCTGACGCCGCTGCCGCTACAATTGTGTATGTGTTTGCAAGTGCAGTTTTAAGTCATACTCACACACACACACACATAGATACACTGTAATACATAGCAGGAAGACTGTTCTGAATGACCTTGTTAATTAGCATCGTCGCTGCAATTCGCCCAATGACAACATCCCGACAGCAGCGGCTAAGCTAATCGTTTATTTATTTTTTATCTAACTTTGTGTTTGCATTTCGTATTTGTGCTTCTCATTAGGCGCATAATCACATGAGCAGCGTCGTCATTCGACAATAATATATATATGCATGTGTGTGTGTGTGTGTATGCGTGTCTTTGTGTCTGTGGGGCCACGCTGCGTATGCGCAACTCGACATTTTGTGTGCGTCGCGACGCGACGCGTCGTCGTGTCAAGGTCGCATTTTCGTTTTGAAAGTTGCCAATAGCTGGGAGTCGCAGCAGTGCGAATACTTCTATCAGTCAGATAACATAGCTTGTTCAGTCACTCACTCACTCACTCACAACGACAACAACAACAACAACACTTTAAAACGATTTGCCTACGAGAAACCCTCGATTCGATATTGTGGCCAGGCCAGCCAGACAGCTATAAGCTACAAATGTAGCTCAATGCCAACAGCTACAATAATAATTCAAAAACTAGACACACTATGTGGACACAATAACAAAATAAACATACATATATATATGTATGTGTGTGTGTATAAACCTATTGACATTGACACGAAGAAGCAGTCGGAGGCGGCAAAGTTCGACTTTTAATTTGAGATTCTTATTTGAATAAATTGAAATGTATTCAAGATTCGTGCTCGACTCTGCTAATCAATGCCCACTAAAAGGTTTGCGTTAAAAATAAACCAAAACCGTGCGTCGTCTGTGTGTGTAGGCTGAGCCACTTCAATTTGTCAATGTGTCAGTTTGTCGGCTTGTCAGAGTTGTGCCTAAAAGAGCGGAGAGCAAAACATAACCTTGAAAAGCGTTTGAGCGTTTGAGCGTTTGAGTTTGTGTGGGCTCTCAAGAATGAGCATACCAGAAATGTCTATAGAGAAGCAACCTTGACAGCTAACCGAGGTACTCCATTCATTGAGAGCCGAACGAATGAGGCATTTACTTTTTTTGCTTCTCCCGCGTTGCTGCTGCTCTTTTTGTTTTGGTTTTGTTGCTAAACAGCTCGCAACGGCTCGTAAATAATAAATGCAGCCGAAAATTGGGGGGATTTCTATTGCTTTTCTGCTTCAAATCTCTAGCAACTGGTGGGCTCAGCTTCATTGTGTAAGAGCAGCAGCAGCAGCAGCTACTGTTGGGGCTACTATTGGCAACTAGTTGTTAATTTCTGTTGTTTGGCAACGCGCGGGCCGAGCAGGTGTGTCGTGGCTCGTGTGTCCAGTTGAAGTATAGCTGCTACCTCACCTTTTATTTTTTTGCGAGATCTGAAGCGAAATTGTGCTGTGACTTCTACACGGTAAATCAATTGGGGCCGTAGCGTCATTAAGGCTGGACGAAGATGATCTCACACATAATTTAGTTGGCTATTGTTGCTGTCGTAGTTGTTGTTGTTGTTACGCCCACCTTGTGTGTGAGCTGGAATTCGAATATATTAACGTGTTTTTGTTTCCACTTGTATTTGTGTATGGCTAACCAGCATTTAGTTATATAACAAAAACGAAACATGATTTCTAAATCATTCGCATTATTATTATTATTATTATTATTATTATTTTGTATTTCTTTTTTTTTTACTTTATTTTATTTTGTAATTGACTTTGCATTTCATTGGTTTCTGCTGGCCATTCAAATTATTAGCGTCATTCCGAATACTTATTTATTTGTATTCATATATATATATTTCTCGTTCATTCATTCGCTCGTAATTGCAATTAGCCAAGCGATTCCTCGCGTTTCCTGGTCACACGAATTGGAGTTTGTAATTGACCAAACTTCACATTTGAATGTGTCAAGGTAATTTGGAGTCGGCTTTCCGTAAACATGCGACGTTTGTGTTTACGAATATTGATCAGATACGCCTAATTATATGGCAATTAGTCGCTCTAATTAGAGGCTGGCCCAATGTTCCATTTACAGAACAGCCAGCGCATCAGGTCCACATTATTTTCCTATAATCTGTCTATCTACTAACCTTGGCGAAATCATCGATTCGGCGTCATTATAAATTCATTGTTTTATTCATATGCTCGCATCGAACTTCACCCCATTTGCACACAGAACATTTCCAGGCTCACACTAAACACATTCCACACATTTATATATTTCGATATTATTTTGCACAGATTTCTTTTTTGTTGTTATTATTATTCCTTTCTATTCATGCAATTGTGCTTGTAATTTGAAAATGAAAATGCGCTCCATTCCAAGATAATTTATACACGCGACAGCATTAAATGAAATTACGAAAATAAATAAAATATGACTTAAATAAAAGCGAAATACATTTCGATCAACTCTCATTGGGGCGACACACACGTAGTTGTTGTTGTTGCTTATATAGTAAACAAAAATATATAAATATATCAATTTCAATTATCTCCAACGCACAGCAGCATTTCCGCAAAACCAATAAAACCACAAACTGTACAAAAAAAAAAAAAAAAAAAAAAATTTAAAAGGGAAAAAAAAAAAAAATTTAAATTTTTTTAATTTCTCAATTTT
>NW_022045976.1:55674-68513 GCF_001654015.2 Drosophila navojoa
GATCAGATCAGATCAGATCAGATCAGTTGTTTGAGCATTTCCATACGCACTCCTTAAGGCATTCCCAATTATACAAATATGTAGCGAAATTTCTAGTCAACTTCTTGCCCACTCACACACAAGCACACACACATAGACACAGAGCACCCAGCACCCAGCATGATCCCATGGTCATCCACTCACGATGATATGCCATAAGCCACATTCCGTTCGAATAATTTCGAACCTCTTTCGAAGTTGAAGATTCGCTCATCCCCAAGAGAACTCAAAAAGTAGTTTTCAATTAGCAGTAGGCGATATGTTGAGGACCTTTTCTTGGTCGTAACGAATTTTTGTTGTCAATATTGATGAATATGTAAATACCTAGCATACTATACTACATTATATTGGAATAGTGCAATTATCGGGTTTAGTTTTCGTTTGTTTATTGGCGCAGTAATTATTACCTCAGTGTCGCAGTTTGCATAGATAGATAGTTAGGTTGGGCCACAGACATACGGAATGGAATATAAATACAAATATTGTTATATTTTTGATTGATGTTGGTCCTTAATCATATAAGATTTTCTTTCCACCCAAGCACACCCACACTTAACCCACACACACACACACACACACGCACAGAAATAGAAATACAAACACATACATATATACACATATAAATAATTACAAGACATTTAACATAATCTGATGCAAATATTCCAGGTCCGAACGGTCGTAGTTTAGTTGAAATTCAACATGCTTCTGGCGCAAATGTGCAAATTTCCAAAAAAGGCATATTCGCACCTGGCACTAGAAATCGCATTGTAACCATAACTGGTCAGCCGAGTGCCATTGCCAAAGCGCAGTATCTAATTGAACAAAAAATTAACGAGGAGGAGACAAAGAGGGCGCGTCAAATTCCATTAACCACTGTTGTGAATTAATAATCAAGCAATCAAGCAACCAGCACAACAACAAAAAACAACAACAGCTATCCCCCCATATAAAACATACATATAAACAAAACGTATTTCCTCAAAAGAAAAAGAAAAGAAAAGCATAAACATAAATTAACAAAAGAGAAATGGTTCATTTATTTAAACAAAGAAAAGCGAAAAGCAAAATACAATATGCAAATGAAAAACTAAAGGAAAAAATACAAAGCTAATACAATAACAATAATAATAATAATAATAATATGAAACAAAAAGCTAATTTAAAACAAATAACATCAGCAGTAGCCATAAAAACACACATACACAAACACACACCAACACACACACACACACACACACACACACGCACACACTAAGCCATTATCAAAAGGCATTAGCAATGCATTGAAACTTCTGATGAGAATCGCTTAATGAAATAATGAATTCGAAGCCTTAGCAAATTTGATTTGAGAGAGAACCTTGTAATATAGAAGCTGCATTTGTTTGCCACGCTCAATATGTGCATATGTACATATGTATATACATGTATGTACATGTATATATTTTTTAAATTGATCAATACCTTTGGGATGATAATACCTTTGCTTATTTTTTGTTGTTGTCATATGTTGCGTGTTTTTCTTTTGGCATTCTGAGAAGCTAAAAACTAGATACACACACATATATATATTTACATATACATATATATTTATATGCATATATGTACATGTATGCAATTCATATACTAATTGTTGGCTCGTCTTCATATAACAAAACACACACACACACACACACACACACACACACACACACACATGTAAACACAGTCCAAGCGAGTAAATTAGACTAAAAAAAAAAGAAAATGAAAATGAAAATCGATATGTTTGTGTAATGAGAGCGTTTTCAGTGAAAACATCAGGTGATTTTCCAAAAGAAAAAGAAAACAAAAATGACAAAAAAGAAAATGGTGTCCAAATAAGGTAAATATTTTACTACACGAACACAGATACACATACACAGTCACACACACACACACACACACACACACACACACAGACATGTATATGCGCTATGAAATATATGTACAATAAATACACCTACAACAATTGAAATGATAAAAGAAATGAACGCTTGACAGGCTAGTGATAATAACTATTTGAAACACTTTTTACCTCAAACACGATTCTGATTGCGTTTCTTGTTTTCTGTTTCTGTTTCTGTTTTCTGTTGTTGCCCTTTTGTGCTTATTGCTATGTTTGTTTAAAATATGTATATATATATTTCTATCACTAAATATATCTATATATATATATACATATACATGTCTATATCTGTATATATATATATGTACACACACACATATGTTTATATAAAATAATACGTTTTAGCCCTTAATATTCTATTATGATATACATATATTGTTAAAGATGTTGATCATGATAATGTTGTTTAATTTAATCGAAAGAGTGGTACGAACCATACCAAAATATATACAAGTGGTGTTAATGTTTTGCGCGCGCACGTGAGTCTCCTTTTTGATATTGATTTTATGCTCCTTTATGCTAATTTGTTAATCCTCATACTGATATAATTTAAATGTCTGTGCGACTTTTTAGTTCCAGTTTCGACTGGATCCCTTGATTTCCATATATATATTTTTTTTCTTCATAACTTGTTTTTTTTTTTTATTGCCTTTATATTGTTTTGGCCCGATAGAGAGAAAGAAATCCGTTTGGCACATTGTTACATTCACCATGATTCTTATCTATTATATTTTGTTTTTGGAATTCTGTTCACCATGATTTTTGACATACATTCTAATCTTAAGTTTTACATTTGCTCTTCCTCACCCCAAACGAAAATACATCACAATTTTAACTTTAATTTAAAATAATTATTTCAATGGCTCTGTAAAAAAAGAACACATCTACACACACAAATCGGCCAAAAATATCCCGTTGTAATTTATATGCTAGACAAGCGAACGAAAATAATTATTTTGGCATCACACTTCGATTTTTTTATATTCATTAAAACACACCCATATGATTTACCTGTAAAGATAATGATAAAGACATATACATATATATATATTGTTTTATTATGGCCGCATACTCCTACACACACCCACACATACACACACATATTATGTAGTTTAAAGCTCCCTTTTATTATTGACTAATTAAGAGATGGAGAAAAAAGCAAAAATTAAATAAAAATATTGCCAAAAACGAAATAAACCAAAATCTCAATGTGTTTAATTGAACAGCCATATTATTCACCACAACTGAAACCAAACCACTCACAAACCACCAGCACCACCACCACAACAACTCCACTAACAGCGTACTCTAAACAATTCTGCAACATTATCATGTCAATCAACAGTCAGTCAGTCAGTCAGTCAATCAAACTCTCAGTTCAATTTCAAAACAATCACTGAAAACGCTCAAAAAAATAAATGAATAAAAAAAAAAGCTAATGAATTATAAACCCAACTCTAAGCTAAGTTTATGCAATTAAGTTGAAAAGTTGTTCACATTATTTTATTTTTATTTTTTGCTATTATTGTTAAAGCTTATCTACATTTATTCTTATTTGTGCAATATTTATATAAATAATATAAGAATAATAATAATAAATTTGCGCCAGACGAAGAGTTAAATAGTTACAAATGTTCTAAACAACAAGAAAATGCAAATGCAAACAAAAACCCAAATCGTGACAAACATATAAAACGCTTTAATAAGCATTGACACATGAAACACAAATCTGAAGTCAAGTGAAAACAAAAGAATATAATTTTGAAAGTACAGTCGAAAATGCTAGTGTGCCTTGAAACATGCAAAAGAAGAAAAAAAAAAAAAAAAAAAAAAAAAATATATAAAAAAAATGAGTAAAAAAAAAAAAAAAAAAAAAAAAAAAAAAAAAAAATTATATAAAAAATATGAGTATAAAAACAACCAAATGATAAACGAAAAAAAGAAAACATTCTTTTGTTTGTTATCTTATAATGTATAATTACAGTTTTACATAACTAAAAAAGATTCGATAATTTTTAAGAGAAGCAAGGCGTACAGAAGAGTGCAGGCTAATAACGAAATAACAAATCAAATTGACAGCAATAATAGACCGTCAAACCTAATGGCAAATCGTTAACACACAGACACTCTCACACACAGAGACAAATATGATTAGAAGAAAACAAGCAATATAAAGACTACAACGATGAAGAATAACATTGAATTCTTGAAATACAATTTCTCAGAAACTTATCTCAAACGGAACAAGCATAAGACACTGAAACCCTCTTAGGCCTTCCCTTCCATAACCACAGCAACAACAACAACAACTACAATATCAACAACAAACAAAATTCGTACATTTTATCGTCTTTTTGTCATGGCAATCGAGAGAGAAGCAACGGCGCCATGCATATGCAATACACACACACACACACACACAGTATTACATATGCACAGGCATATATGGCATATTCATAGACACTTCACACAGCTACACACACACACACATGCATACTCACACCCCCTCACTCACACATTGGACATACTAAAACATATATTATCATATGCGCCTGCTCACTGAGTTATGTTAAATGTATGAGGTTTATACGGTATCTTCTAATTAATGTAGAGAAAACAAAGAAAAAAAAAACATTAAAAAAAAAACAAATATACACATATGTATATTTGTACTGGATCTGTGATATGTATTAAAAAAAAAGAAAAAAAAACTTAAAACCAAAAAATAAAAGAGAGAAAACACAAGCAAACAAAAAGCGAATAGCTATTATTATATATATGTATGTATGCGCACATGCATACATATGTGTGTTGCGTATAGATATCGATTTAAACGAAACACGAAATTAATTATGAAATAATTAATTTTTTCTGAAATGACGAAAAGCTTTACTTCAGAAGCAAAACAACTAAAACAAATTTTACAAAAGCAGCGGGCATTTTCTTTCATCAAATATTTGCCACTGGTACGAATCGTTCTCGTTCTTGATCTTGTCGCCAGATCGTAGCCTAATCGAAAACTTGACCCATTATCAATGTTAATATGACCCATCTCTATGCCACGCCCACGCCCTTGCCTTTCGCCATGCCAGATCGACTGAGTGTGTGACGAAAAAGAAGACGAAATACTGAGGTCGGGGTTCCACCAACCCGTCAGACCATGTGACTATGCTTGTTTTTCTTTCTTTTCGCTGTATAATAAAGCCAACTTCAATCGCCCAAAATATTTACAAAGATTCTCAATGCATCTCTTCTTCTTGTTGTAACCCGGATTATTCATAGTTAATCAATGAGAATTCAATTCAACCGGTCTCCATCTTTGAATCATTTCATGACATCAATCAATCAGCCAATCACTCAATCACGCCTGTTCTCCCAGCATCCCCGACACTTTAGTTCAGCCTTAGATCCTTCGGAGAGGCGTTCGCATATTTTATTTTGCGAGTTTTATAAAAGTTATTAACAAATGCTGTTATTTCAGCGACGGAGTCTATTAGAGTTAAACTAGTGCAAATGAAAATTAAGCAAAATAAACTTTTATTAACTATATATATAAATATTTCAATCTTGACTTTAAAACGTTAAAAAACAAAAATAACTAAAAAGAAGAAAAGAAAAAAAAAAACATTTAAAAACGAGAGCGCAAGTAAACGAAATGAAAAAGTAAAATAAATGAACCACAGTTTTTGCTCTGTAAAAAAATATATATATAAAAAAACTTATATGATAAGAGGAAGAGTTACATTTATCAATAAAAATCAGATTTATTTTCGTTTGTATGGTAAACTGAAAACTATACATCCACACATACATACATCTATACGTATATAGTATGTAAATCATAAATGAAATTGTTACTTATCATTTTTGTTATGCTTTGCCTCCACACTGTTATTAGGACAATTAAATATAAATGCATACTAATAATAATAATATGTACACACATACACACACACACACACACGTATATATAAACTATAAACAAACTGACACACAACACACACACACATACCGTTAACAAATGTGCAAATGGAAATACAATATTTGTATGTAAAGTTCTGTGGCAAGAGCAAAGCAATACAGATTTATTTATCACGTATACGCAGCGTGTCCAGACTTTGATTGTTAGTTTGAAGATGCCATGGCAAATAAAATAAAACAATACAACCCAAAAACAAAAATTAAAAAAAAAAAAAAAACAAATCAAAAATTGGCATACATTTGTACAATGTATGTAGTTGTCCACATTTGCCATTATGTGTTTAGTATGGTATTGGCAACAACAATAATGAGAAGCCGTCTTACAACAACAACTGCAACAGCAACAGCATACACATTGAACCTATTAATAGTAATAAACAAATTATATTTGAATATATATACAAGCATACATACATACATACATAAAGTAAATGCGTACATACTAAATATATAAAACTAGTTGTTAGCGTGATACATCAAATTATTATTATTAATTAATTCCTACAAATAAATGGCCTAGCAATGATACAAAACAATCGTCAATGGTGCTGTGCGGAGTTGCACTTTCAACTGGACACGCCCCCACTCCCTGCTCCTTCAGAGATTCACGCCTACCCCCAATCAAAGCGTCATGTGCAGCTCAGTTCAAAACCTTGCAAACCAAATTTGCCCTGATGGATATATTGTTAACTTGTTTCTTTTCCCGTTATCGATTGAAGCTAAAGTAGCCTTGGACTAAAACTATGAAAGTATAAGACTAAGACTCTTGCATCACAGAAGCTCATTAAACGCAAGCCCCAGTCAGACGTTACCTTCTTATATAACTATATATATGTGTGTATTTATATATGCACTGATATATATATATATATACATACATATATGATCAAGTCCAGGATAGTTAATATTTCATTTCAATTTCACAATCGCATCAGTCAGTAGTAAGGCCAAAAACAAAATGTTAACTCTTGTTCAAAATCGAAGTTTTGATTTTATTCTCGTATTTAACGTAGATTTCAATGGAATCAAATGAAACCCTAAGATAGTAGAAGCATACGTGAGTACCTTAGGATGAGCAAAATTTAACTAATAATAGATAAAGTTGCAACGCTACTCTCGCGTTGTCGCCAAAGTACGGGGCACAACGTGGGGAGTTTCTGTTGAAGCTTTCATACAAGCCACTAGATTTTACGATTAATGCAGCAACACCAAAAGTATATAAAAGTAATATATTAAAAAAAAAAAAAAAACATTTACCTAACAACTTTCTTAGACAAAGTCAACAACAACTACTTACTATATAATGTATAATGCATTGTCCAATTATGGCAAAAAGCGAGGAAAACCAACCACTTTTTACACGAAAATTGATCGAAACTCAGTTTGCACTTTACGAAGAATACAAAGAAACGAAATCTAAATGTTAATTCACCAGAATTTTATAAAATACAAAGCAAATAAAAGTAAACATTATGAAGCGAAAGAAAACCTCATTTAAATGTTGGTCATTTGAAAACGCTCGTAATCGCAGACATTCAAGCAAGCAGAACATCATGGAAACTCATTCAAAAGTAAAAGTACTAAATCTTTTATGATTTGACTGTGATAAAAAAAAAAAAAAAACAAAAAAAAAAAAAAAAGTAAAAAATGACAAAGAGACGAAGTAATGAAAGTGAGTTATTAAGAAATGAATTGTATAATAGAGTATGTATAAATTGAATGTATGTATACACACACACACACACTAACACCAATACACTCACAAAAAAACACACACAGCCACAGGTATGTGTAGGTGCACTACTGTGGCTCTGAAACACCCAATAAGTAGAAGCAAATTCTTTGTATGGCAAGAGCCATGTACGGCCTAGGATATGTTGTTTAATTAGCAATAAAATAAGTACGTATTTACTTACTGCGAAAAAAAAACAAAAAGAAACCTATAAAAATATGAAAGTTTTACTTATACATATTAGCAAAATATTTAAACAAATTTTAGCAACAAAATATCGAGGAAGTATCGAGACAAAAAACAAAAAGAAAACTTCATTATTAATTAAATGCAATAATATGAAAAGAAAAGAAAAAAAAAACATAGATGATATTTAGTTATGCTCTATTAAAATTTATAATCAATTGAAGTTTTATATAAAGATGATATTCAAACTAGCTAAGCAGCAGGTTTTATAAATATATATTTACCCATTAGTTGATTTCCATTTCGAATATCTCACAGAACCTTCATAAAGAATTTCGTTTCAGTTGTCGTTTCCCTTTCTATTTGATTTTTCTCTCTTTTTTGGAAAGACGAAAAACAAAAATAAATTTATAAATACAAATAGTCTAGAGTGTTGAAAATAAAAACAAAAAATCAAAACGTAACGTAGCTCATTCAAATTTTAAAAGTAAAAGAAAAAGAACACGTAATTTTTGAATCTTCTCGTATAATAAAATCAAATCTTGTACAATTTGGATGATGGTGCCGAGAGGCCCGCCCAACTTAAAGAGTATACAACCAAACCAAACCAAACCAAACAGTTACCCTCTCTACATATTAATTATATACAGATGCATATAGTACATTTAACCTAAGGAATCATAATCCAAATCAAATGAAATGAAACTCTTTACGATCAGCGCGACATATAGCCAAACAGCAGCAGCAACAGCTGGACACAATAGCAAAAACGATAGAAGCGGAAAGCAAATTCAAGTTAGTTAGGATCGGGTGTATCGATTGTAATGTCTAATACATTATACCGAAGAGATAATGCTAATGGTAAATGGTAATGTTAGTAGTTATAGTGAAACTTGTTGAGCGCATATTTATATATATTCATACAAATATATAGATACACGCATAACAAAACAAGCCGTAACACCAACAGAGATGTTAGAGATCCGTAATGAATTAACAGAAGTAATTGTAAAGTAAAAATCCAAGTCAAGGTACATCAAGAGTTATAAAATACACATACATATAACATGAATTACACATTTAAGAAAGATTATATAAAACTAAAAACAAAACAAAAAAATAATAAAGAATATATTAAAAGAAACAGATTTTTTTATTAGTCTTCGACTTGATGATTTCATTCAATTTTAATGTGTATCTAATTTTTGATATTACTTAAAATAAACTAACGTTTTTATTTGGAAATGCAAACTCTTTTTCAGACACTTATTACAATTTATTTATTGGCCAGCTTGGCTGGACAGTCGGGTTGACGGTGAGGATGGCAGGCGAGAAAAACTTCATTTGTTGCCAACCTCTGATCGAGCTCCACAATTTTGGGAAAGGCTTCCAGGTTGACTTTGTATCTGAAAGATGAAATATGCTTTACCAGCTTCTGTTAAATTGTTATGTATATAGAGCTCACCGTCTGGCATTGAAAACCTGTGGAACGAGACAGCAATCTGCCATGGAGATCTCGTCCCCAACACAGTACTTGCCAGAGGATGCGGCAAGCACTCTCTCCAGGCCACGAAAACCTCGTGATATCCAGTGCTGTGCCCACGCCATGCTCGCTTCCTTACCCAGATGCTCTAATACGATGCGATTTTGCAATGGCTGAATGCCCGAGCAAATGATCTCGACAATCTCACGCACCTTGGCACGTTTTAGCGGGTCTTGCGGCAGCAGCGGGTTCTGGGGTCGAGTTTCGTCCAGGTAATGCATAATCACGACGGAATCACACAGTGTTTGGCCATCTAAGCGCATAAATTTGTTAACATCATACGATTTTATCAATTCCTCAAAACTCACCAATTTTGAGTGCTGGCACCTGCTGCATGGGATTAACCTCCCTATACTCATTCGTGTAGCAGTATGTTTCATCGGGCTTGATCAAGCTGGTTGGCCTGATATCATACGGAATGTTCTTCAAACCCAACGCAATGCGCACTCGCCAAGAGCACGAACTGGAGAAATATGAGTAGAGCACTGGCCTTGCATCACTTGACATCGTAGAACTGGAACTGTAACTGCGTATACCACTATTGGCCAACTGCAGGCATTTGCCTGCATGGCTTCTAAATGCATTCATGTTGATTGCCCTTGACTCGGTTAAATCAATCAATAATTTGTTTGTTTATATATTTACATATGTAAGTACTTGTCCAGTGCATTCAGTGAGCGAACTGAAGTTCGTTCCGAGCAGCTCTTATCAGTGATTGGACTATCGATGCTAGAAATATCGATTCATCGTTCATGGAGGCTATTCGATATCCGTTTAACGAAAGTGATCGACACAATTTAGTTTGGTAAGAAGTTTATTTGGTTTTTCTTGTTTGTAATACATATGTAGTTAATAATTGGAACTGTTACAATATTGTGGGTATTAACATAGCATATGTTAGTCGATTGGATGCGAGACCAGCCACATCTATTTAAATGTAGTCACCTGATAGCGATTTGCGGGCTTGTCTTGGAAAGGTCTACAGTGAAATTGATTTGAAGAGAACTAGCAATCAACTGGTACATACAATATACATATATGTATGTTAGGTGCATACGATTTAATGGGGCTTTTCATTTGGCTTGTGCTTTTTAGTAAAATACAGAGTTTACATTACTTGACTTGTTGAAATACATAGTAGATATATTTTTGTTTTAGCAAAGAGACATTTAATTATTTTATTTGTTATACATATACTTTAGTCTCGAGAGAACTCTATGGCGCTCCGGTTAAATGCCTAAGTTATGGTAAGTATGCATGTATTTCTTATATACTGTCAACAATTTGTTAGTTATTCTTTTGAATTTTCGGTTCTGCCTGCTAATGGAGTTTACTTCCTCGTTGACTGAAGCTTTGTACTTTCTTCAAAAAGTTACGTTGTAAAGCGCCCAACTTTTCTAGTTAACTTACATATGTATGCATACGTGTATACGATTGCGCGTTTTAGTTTATAGAATGTAAATTTGCACTTAAATTATTTTCATTTTTTAAATCCCTGAATTAAATTTTGCTTCTCGTCATGATTAAGTTTTTCAAAGTTTTTGTAGATTTTTTTTGTTTTGTTCTTTTTTTTTTAGTTTTTTAAATTTGTTTTGTTTCTGTTAGCCTAAATAAAATTCATAAAAATACGTTTTTACATATGAGTACATCTTTTAGACAATTTGTTTTCACATTGATAAACCAAAGGAATAATACAATTTTTGAATCATGTTTTTTCTTCTTCTTGAGAATAATTAATATTGTTATTGGTTTGGTTTTGCTGCCAAATAAAAATTTTATTTTTTATCGATAGTATTTTTATGCATTTATGCATAGTTAAATGCTGTTAGCAATTTTTTGAATCACATCCGACTGTTTCTCTCCGCCTCACCAGCTGACTCTCCAGCTCCAAACTTATTTCTGTCGCCGCCTTGTTGGGTTTCCGTCTGTTATAGATGTACTGTGTGTGCTACAAACTGCAATTCACTTTTTAGTTTTACGGCGTTTTGCAGTTGTCGTCGGAAAATTCTATTTGTTGGGCAGCTCCGGTGGACAATCCGGCTGATTGGAAGGATGAGCAGCTCGGAAAGCTGGATTGCTCTCCAGCTCGCGATCAATCCGCAATATAATGGGATATGGGCGCAAGTCCACATGGAATCTGCAAAGCAATCAGTGGAGTCATAAATACACTTGGGATAGTGCTGAAATGTACGACTTACCTCCTGGCATTGAACACCTGCGGCACGAGGCAACAGTCGGCCATTGAGATCTCGTCCCCAACGCAGTATTTTCCAGCCGAAGTGGACAGGGCCTTCTCCACGGCACGGAAGCCACGTGTTATCCAGTGCTGTGCCCACTCCTTCTTCTTTTCCTCGCCCACGTGGATGAGTACAATGAGGTTCTGAAGTGGCTGAATGCCAGAGCAAATGATCTCGATTATCTCGCGTACCTTGGCCCGCTTGTGTACATCCTGTGGCAGCAAAGGACGTTGGGGACGGGTCTCCTCCAGATAGTGCATGATGGCCACCGATTCGATCAGCGTATGCCCATCTAAATGGAGAGTTGGAGTGGAGAACAACTTAGAAATACCTAGCCAAATGGCATCATTGCTCTAGTTACCGATTTGCAGGGCCGGCACCTGCTCCATGGGATTAACCTCTCGATACTCATTGCAGTGCTGCTCTCCGCCCGACTTGATGAGACTTATGGGCTTGATGTCGTAGGGTATTTCCTTCAAGTTCATCGCAATGCGCACTCGCCAGGAGCACGAACTGCGCCAATACGAATAAAGTATCGGCTGGGAATCGTTAGAAACTTGATTAGTTGACATTTTCGTAGAGCTCCCTGTACCCCAGTTGCCAGCCACAAAATGAAACCACAATCTCAACGAACAGCCGTATCAGGCCCCCTTTGTGAGATGTGTGCCGCTCTCATTTGAATAAACAATTTAAGTCGACATAGAACAGGTTGCCACTGATAACGCACACACACACACACGCACGCAGAACAATATCACACACCCTCTTTGCATGTTTAGAATAAAGCTCTGTTGAAACCAGTTCCTCGAGAGCCTAACAGATTTTTAACTAGTGCTGATAAAAAATACATATTCATGAAGGTGTATCCGAGCTGCGGTCACACCGGTTTCTACAGATGGAATGGGCCAATGTGGTAAACATTTTATAGTTGGTTTGAATATACGAAGATCATTATAATATTATTTCTAATAATAATATGCCAAGACAAAACAATTTCTTGTTGTTTATTTATTATTGAATAGCTGAAGTCTGTTATTTAAAAAAAAAAATATTTCACTTCTGTTTTCAATATGCAATGACTATACAATATTCTTATCCAAAATTGGATACAAACTAGTAGCCTAAACATATATCGAACTCAACTATTTGGATAACTTAAGTATAAAGTTCTACAGGGATTTCCACTTTCTCTGTTTCCTT
>NW_022045976.1:119496-132957 GCF_001654015.2 Drosophila navojoa
ACTAAGTTCAAAGTCTTTTTAATGAAGTGATAACTATATTAATAAAACATCTAGTAATAAGGGGAAAAAAATGTTTGGCTCTGAAATAAAACTATATGAAATTGCTTAACTATATCGACAATATAAGAGGTCTTTTTAAAAGTCTATGCAACCATTCTAGAGAACATAAAATATCATAAATACATGATATTTCGGAAAACATATTTCAGTTATTACTAAAAAATTTTCATACTTTAATGCTCTATTGTATGACGGTTATATGGATCAATAAAGAGGAGTATACAAAAAAATATACGTTATTAAAACACAAAAAATATTTAAAAATCAATTGAAGTCCGTTTTTTAGTTATACGTTCAAATTGTTCAATACAGAATAATTAGACTTATATGCTGCATGATTTTATTATAATATTTGCTTATGAATCTGTAATTGTTAATTGTTTAGATTTCAATCGTTTGCTGTGGCTTAAGACTAACATTATATGCGCCCCTTTGAAGGGATGGTTTGTTTTTAAGCTTTGTCCTTTGTGTTTCACGTGGACTACTAACTAGACTTATGTGCGTAATTACAACTTTATTCTCGCAAGAAATACAGAACGTAAGATTTAAATATTTTGTATCGTTCAGCAATTTACAATGAAAATTGTCGCACATCCTTTTGTTAAAATCAAAAAATACAGTTGATTAATTTTATAATATCTGTTCATTTGTGTCTAACGTACAGCTATAGTACACAAGGATAGGGGAAGAGGGGCAGCGACAGTGAACATGATAGGAAACTAAACCAAAACGTAATTAGCAGCGTAAAACGTACCTAAGGGTTCTACTAGAACATATACAGATATTAGCGTCTCGTAAGCCGGGCTTCAACTCTATTCATCATACCGTATAGTCATTTGATTTCATGTCGTTATCAATTATTTATTTTTCTTTCAGTTTCTATGTTGGCCACAATGCTGTTGCTTTTGGCCTTTGTAATGCATAACAAGTTTCTCGTATTGAATATATGTGTATTTATCTCTTAACTATCGTTTTCAAATGGGAGTAATGTGGATTTTAATATTCTGGACAGTTTACGGTCGTGGAAGTCTTAAAATAGTAACGTCATTATCATTACAGCTAAGTGTTTGTATTTATGTATGTTTGCATGTATTTAGGGATGTATATATTTATATATGTATGTGTGTCAATGCATGAATGTATATGATGAGTGGGCGTGGGAGTGAAGTGCAGGGTGCGGAGTTCGGAGTGCGAATTGCGGATGTTTGTCTCCGCGTGAGTTACATTTCTATTAGAATTTTTTATTACCGATTTAATATGTTGCTAGATTAACGTTAATTTAGTATTATTTATTCATTTGCTCAAAAGTCTTTTGCCCGAGCACAGGCCCGCCGAAAGCAAGCAGCACCAACCTTGGGTTGTTCAAATGTTTTCTTGCAGCCTTTGAACTTTGGCCAAAAACTTGTAGTTCTCTAGAGCTTATCCATCACCTGATCCGCGGCTGGCGTACCATCAGTCCAGCGGCTTGCCGAAAAATAAAATGCTGAGCAAATCATTGAACGACAACTAAATTTGGCTGGGACTCGCTGCCTGTGATGTGGTTGCAACAACTGTCGCTGGGGCGGCGACAGCCGTGGGAACAACAGTGTTCACTGTGTTCGCCATTGATTTAATTGCAGGCGATGATTCATCGAGTTTGTCCATCTCCTGAACCGTGTCATTTGACTTGGATTTGACTGGACTTTCTGTGTCCATTTCAATATTGTATTTACCTTGCGTCACATTGTCCTCGATTTCGGGGGGTGTTGAAGCACCCTTTGGCTTTAGCAAGATTCCCGCAGCAGCCGATGTTGATGGCTCTACTGTGAATTCCTCATGCTCCTTGCCTTGCACAGTATTCGACGCATTCGTTTCCCGTTTGATGATCGCGAAAATGCTGTGTATGTAGGACTCCATTGTGAGCAGGGTGCTCAGACGCTTTTTGCGATCCTCGTTCAGACGATCCTGTGCAGTTTTCTTATTAGCTGATTTCTTATTAAGCTTGGGTGTCGGCTCCAATTCATCTTCCAGCTCAGTTTCATCTTCTGATGACGGCACCGATGCCTTTTCTTGGTGCTCCGATGCTGGGCTCCCCATCCGCTCGTCTCCCGCGTCAGCGACCTTCGCTGGCTCTACGACAGCCTCTGCAACATTAATAACAGTATCGGTTGAGCTAACCGTTTCACTGGGCGCATCCGTCGACACCTCAGCCGCACTAGCATTGTCAACTGGTGCGGCTTTCTCTGTGCTTTCCGTCGAATTGTCTGCTTTGTCTGCCTCCGATGGCCCAGTTGAATGAGGATCTTCTTTTTCTTTTGAAGATTCCCGCTTCTGTTTCTTGTTGGGAAATTGATCTGCAAATATAAATGTTTATAAACTTGTGTTTTGATTTGATTTAGTCTAGTTATCCTCTCACCTCTCTCCGCTTCCTTCTTATAGCGCTCGCTCTTATTAAGCAGTGCTCTCAGTGAGCCACGCAGCTCCTTGCGCACGGATGTCGGCACACCAGTGGCTTGGGCAATAATTCGTATCGCAAACAGATCGCCGCACAGCTCGTCGATGTCGTCCTTGGAGTGCATGCCATAGTTAATCGTGTAGATCATGCGTGCAACAGGAAGCTGCGCGGCTACTTTGTGATAGTATAGCTCCAGGAACTCCCGCACAAACGCATCTTTCAGCATGCTCCGCTCGTCCCTTAGCACATTATGCAGATACTCTATCAGCAGAGGATTCCTCACAAGCAAATCTGAATATCTGTAAGCAAAAGCAGAAGTTAGTCATAATTAATTTGAGCATTATCCGTATTTTGCGGTTTACTCACTTGTTTGTCAAGGCATTGTTGTGTATGCCCACCCAAAACTTGGGAAAGTAGTTGAAATGCAACGGTGTGGACTCGATGGCAACCAGGCAGTGAAGTTTGACCAGCGTGTCGTTGAGGGTGCCCGTGTTGACGCACATTCGCATCATGACATCGATGAAGTCGTGATATGGCCTGTAGAAGGCATCTACTTGAGCATCATACTCGATGTCGAGTCCGCGCGGCGTCAACTCCGACAGAGCAATGCACATTTGCACCATTGGCCTCGGCGGACGAGGCGAGTTCTTAGCACCTAAAGGCCAGGGCGTCTGCTTAGCACCGCGACGTGGAAAATATGGTCCTAATGGGCCGATTGCATTGGGTGCATTGGCCACTGATAAATGGCAGTTAATCAAAATGGGCGCCAGAATAGTGGTGGCCTCCAGGCTGGTGTTGCGCACCAGCTCCTTGAGCACCTCGAGCGCCATGCGACTTATTTCCGGCGAATTAAATGTGTTGAGGAGCGTGGCGAGCCGTTTGATTGCATCGGGCAGAGCCTTTGCGAGTGCCGAATGCTGATGCTGTTGGCGCAGAAAGTGTTGCTGCTGCAGCTGCATTTGCTGCAATTGCAGATGCTGTTGCATTTGCTGTTGCAGCTGCTTCTCCTTCTGCTGCGGTGTCTGCGGCGCTTGGGTGCACTGCGATTGCTGCTGCTTCTGCAGCAATTGTTGCTGCTGCAGTTGCAGCTGCTGCTCCAGTTGCTGCTGCTGCTGCTTCTTTTGCGCTGGATTATCTGTGCGCATGCGCAGCGTCGCCAGCAGGAGCACCATTTCTCCAAGTAGATCCA
Source organism: Drosophila navojoa (assembly GCF_001654015.2). The sequence goes on from NW_022045976.1 coordinate 123,180, forward strand.
AGAGATCCCCTGCCACATGGCAGGCGGTGGCCTCGTGGTGCATGGAATGTAACGTGTGCAGCGCCTCAAAGCACATCTCGATGCCGCCATTGAAGATGACCAGCATGCGATCATCGTCATTGTCCACTGTAAATGTACAGTACAATAAAGCAACTTCCAAAACCTTTGGGCATGCACTACCTACCAAGTATTTTGAGCGCGCTGATCAACGTTGACCAGGACACTCGTGCATCCAGGCTGGTGGTGTACGATACAATGACAGAGCGCCTGAAGGCAATGACATCAAGCTTTTCCTGCTCACTAGCATCCGGATGACGAGTGGCAAATAGTGCCATCAGCTTGAACAGCTCATCGACAGCGGCTGCATACTGAGTGGGATGGGGCGTAATGTTCTTAAAAGCCCACTGAAGATTCTGATGCTGTGCCAGTTGCCGGGTGAGTGCGCGGCTCTGCTCGCAGCACAAGCGCAGCAGCCCGTAGTAAGCGGGCAGCATGGACCGATTATAAGTGACGATCTCCGAGTCATCGTGATCGGCCCTAAGTGGATACAATCAGATTAGTCAGAGCAATCCCATGCCGCCTATGATTATCTTACAGTATGTAGTTAAATGCAATGTTTCGCGTTATCTCAGGGCAGTTGGCCACTAGCGCTGCGTTTTCCGGGCAATCGACGAGCGAGTGATGCCAGAAGGTGAGCAGCGCGTGCTTGTTGTGGTGCGCCGGCACACTGGGCTCAGAGAGACGCGGATGAAACAGCTCCCACAGGGACCGCATAAACGAACCTATCTGTAAACGAAAGCACACACATTGAAACAGCCGCCCAGCACGTGCCCTATCAGACTTGCCATTAGTTTTTCAGTCTTTGAAACCATACAGTAGCTGAGCAGGTTGAAATAGGCGGTCAGCTTGGTGGTACCGTGTGCACCTATGTCTGCATAAACACGCGCCGGACGCAGCAGACGCAGCAGCAATGTTATCACCTGGTGCAGCACCGCTTGGGCATCGCTGTTGATGTCCCTGCAAGGCAATAAGACAACGTCATAACGCTGACAATATGAGAATAGCTAACTGAACAGCAATTACCGGTAGCTGTGCGGGTTGAGAGCCAACAGCTTGTGCTGTGAGTGAGCGCGGAAGTTGGCGCGAAACGGTTGCGACGGCACCAGCGCAACTAGCAGACAGGCAGCGGCTATAATGTGAATAGAGACCAAGATATAGCGCCCATACATATACAGATGTCAGCTCTCATTTCAGCCTACCATTTCTGACGCGCGTATTGTCGTGGGCGAGCAAGAACTGCTCCAACCATTGCTCGGCGGACTGCAGGATCCAGGCGTGAGCAATTTTATTCTTAGTCGCCTGCAGCGAAAGCCAGTCGAGCACCGACTGAGGACAGTACTCGGCAGCATCCCACATGCGCGGCAGCACGAGCTGCGTAAAGCACGGCAGCCCGACCGGCCCGCCCTGCGTCTCGGTGAGCAGAGTGAGCAGCTTGAAGAACGGGGCACAGAGCTCAGTGTGCTTGGTAACGGATGCGAAGAGCATGCTGATGATTTGTGTAGCCAAACGATCGTCCCAGCGACAGAGCGCGTGGATTAAATGCTTTGTCTGATGCGGATTAATGCCGTCCTTTATTTGTTGATACAAAAATGGAAATCCCTACGAAATATATGTGGAATAAAGGTATGTATATACATATACAACACATAAGCAATGAACAAAGCAAAACAATTGGTTATAGGATTAGACATTGGATTGGTTTGTTGGTGGATTTATGGATTTTTGATGGACGACGGTGGTGGTGCTTGTATGATTGATTAATTGGAATATATAACGCTTTCGAGCTTTTTCAGTATCACCTTTCCACCGGCAATGGCGTTGAAGTCTTTCGGCGACAGACGCAATCGAAAATCAGCGCCCCGCGAGCGCTCCACAAGACTAGCACAGAGTGCAATCATTTTATCGAGCGACGCTGGACGCATCTTCTCCACTGAGAGTGCCTCATCCGAAGAGTTGTCCTCATTATCTGAGCTGATGTCAATCTGCGTTAAAAATGTGCAAATCAAATTCAAGTTCATAGCAGCATTTTATTGTCAACCTACACTATCTGTTTGCTTGTGGCCCAGGTAGAAGTCGACCAGGCTCTTAAGTACTCCGATGCGCAACAGAAACATCGCTTCTTCGTCCCCCATGCGCGAGAATTCGCACAGCAGGCTGAAGTACTCGGACAGATGGCGCAGATGAGAGCGTGCTCCATGCTCCAGCAGGGAGATGAGCGAGCTTATGAACCGCGTCACACATGATGCCTGTCCAATGAGCTCCCGGTCGTTCTCATCGGTATCCACGCCCAAGTAGAGATCAGCATGTGAAGCGCTGCGGAAGATAAACAACAGTTTCAATTGATTGATATCCGCTAGTGCACGGGTATGCCTCAGTGAACCTACCGCAGCCGCTGTATGACGTGAACGACCAAACGCTGAAACATTTGGCGAACCATTTGATTGGGGCATTGAATTAGAACTTGTACGGGCCAAAAGGGCTCGACTGACATGTGCGATAGGAACCATTCGCAAGCCTCTTCACTGGCATTGAATTGCTTTGTTAGCAGCTCTACCCAAGGAACCATTGTAGGCTGCAAATGACAAATGATAAACATGCAGCATTAATTATAATTCAGTTAGTTCTTACCTTCTCCTTGGCATGTATGAATGTTTCGATGAAAAATGATACCGACAACTTGGCGGCCATGCAGGTGACGTCCGTCTCCGAGATTAACGTCTGTGGTATGTGGCCGCAAATTTGCCACATGAAGCTAAAGATGAAACAATATTGTGATATCGAAACTATGTGTGTATATGTATATATATTAATCTCACTTAAAGTATGTGTGCTCGAAGATATTTCGATCTTGCAAGAACTGTCTGTTGTCTTGCCAAATCCAATCTTCTAGTTCCTTGCTTAACAAAGGACGAAACTGTGGTTGTTTAGTAGATGCTTTGGCTTCCGCGACGACGACCGCCTTTGAGGTTGACGCCTGCGGCTCATTGTTATTATTCGACTTAATATTATCACAATTGGCTGTTACTTTCTCCATTTCCTTGTCTTCGTTTACTTGAGTCGGGTCTGGCTTTTCAGTTTGCTCCTTCTCTTCTAACTTCTCAGTCTCTGTGCTTAGCGTAGCCGATTTCTCGGCCTCTGCCTGAACTGGCTCCGATTCCTCTGCTGCAGCGGGTTCCTTCTTGATGTTATTGTCCGTTTCAACTTTGGGCTGCTCCTCCGTTTCTGGTTTATCCTCATTAAGAGGACTTGGCGTCGGCGTTGCCAACAACTCAGAGTGCCGACGCTGGAGATGCTCTGGCAATCGACGTTCATAGAACAGCATGTAAGCTGAGTTGGTCTTCTCAAAGCTGAAGTCCAAATACTTTTCGGTTACCGAATCGTAGGTCTTGCTCTATCAAATTGAGAATAAATTATAATTTGTGACATTTAATACTCAACTAAAGAGATTTTCCCTTACAGTCATTTCGCCACCAAAGCACTCAGCCGCTATTTGCGACGGATCGAAAGGCTTCACTTCGGCGTCATTGAACAGGAACCAACGCTCGTGCGGATGATAATTGCTTTTCGTGCGCTCTTTAATAAAGCTATAGTAATGCCCACCGTCCGCTGTGCCTGTGTGAACCGTAACGCCAACCAATTCGTACCTATAATCAGGAAACGTTTATAATAATATTGCATATACTAGACCGAAACGTCAGCCACTTACTCATAGCACTCCTCGATGTCTGCGTCCAATGTGGCTTCAGCCTTTTCATTCTCTGCCCCCTCGTCGTTGTCGTTCTCCTGACGCTCGCGAATGCGCTTTTCACGGTCCTCCTTGTACTGCTGCGGCATCAGCGTCTTCTCCACGTAGTGGCACATGTTGAGGCGCAAGGGGAACGAAAAGTGCGTGTTGACCTTCTCCTTCAGCATGGTCACCATGTTGAAGGTGTATCGCATGGTATTGAAGCACAGGATCTGCGGCAGCTTCTTGAAGCAGGCGCGCTTCTCGGCGCGCACCTTCTTGCCACACTGTGAACAGGTGTACATATTGTCACCCTCGAGCGTATCCTTGACAGTCACCTCGTCCAACGACTCCTGCAAGTTTCGCATGTCCGCCACTTGGCAGCGAACCGTGTAGAACTCCTCAGCAGTGCGCGAAACGTGACCGCAGTCCAGCGAGACGACATTGTTGCTCAGAGTGCCGCAGAACAGACGCTTCACCAAGTGCTTCAGGTCTGGAGTCATCTCCTCGAGCTTAGAGACCAGATCAATGAAGAACTCCGCCATATCCTTCTGCTCGCCCGTATTCAGGGGCTGATGATCCATCTGATACACTCGGCAGAAGCTGCGCGGATTATACGCCTTGCGCTCCGACTCCAGCAGATACGCGAACATGCGCTGCAGCTCCATCAAAGTGGGTCCATGTTTTTGGGCACCACCCGGTGGCAGACGTAAAATGGCCGCGCGCGCCTGTGGCATCATGTACAGATGCTGGATGCAGGAGGCCATGTAGCAGGTGGCTCCCAAGTTAGTGAGGCCCACATAGCCGCACTCGGCGCGGCCCTCGTCACGGGGCCAATAGTCCCAGGGATACGGTTGCTTCGGACCCGACCTGTGCTGCGCCAGCAGTCGGCCATGCAGGTAGCTGTAGTTGGTGGCACAGCCGCGGCACAGCTCCACGAGCAGATCGTACGCAGCGGCACGCGAGGTGGCCGATTTGCACTTCGGCTTCTGGCGATTGGCGGGCGACGGCATTTCGAACAGGAATTCGATCAGCTGCTCAATGAAGCTCAAGGCCTTGGGCCTGTACTTGTAGCTGGTGTCGTACTTGATCAGATTGGACATCAGGTTGAGCAGGCCCACCAAGCCGTCATCCTGGTAGCCATGGCGCAGTTCGTGGTAGTCGCGGTTCAGGATACTCTCCGAGATGCTCTCGCAAAGCTGCTCAATGTCAATGCGCTCCTCGGCCACCATCTCGGGGGTTAGCGTGTCTACAAGTCGTGCGAGTAGCCAAAAGTAGTCTCGACAAGCCGGTCCATACGGCTCCTTGCCCTCCTCCGAGAGCAAGAACTGGGTATGCTGCACAGACGAGCTCATCTGCTCGGCACGCGGCAGCAGTGCGATGAGTTTGTGGAGCAGAGGAGCTAGCAGCAATCGATAGCTCTGGGCGTTGCCCAAACAGATTCGATAGAGACCAGCGCAGATCTCGCGCCGCACCGCTGGCTCCGGATCCTCCAGTATGAACTTCTGCAGCCAATTGCACTGGTCCGGCTGAGACCAGAGCAGACGCCGTGCCTCGGCTGAGGCGTGCACAAAACTCACGAGAATGTTCATGGTGAACTGCACCAGCTGTGCTCGGCCCCAGAAGCCGGTGCGCAGCTGATGGAACTGGTAGGGGAACAGCAGCGAAGTGGCTCCCGCAGACTGCTGCTGGTGGACTTCGTCGTTGAGTATGCTCGAGAGGCGCTGTAGGCACTGCGGTACCTCCATCAGCTGCAGCATGAAGGCATGTGGTCGCGACATCAGCACATGCACATCCTGCGTCTGCAGCTCCTCGAAGCCCAGCAGCCACAGGATGCGCAACAGGCTGGCCAGGCAATCGTGACGCCACTCGTTCAGCGCCAGCTCCTTGGCATGCGCGCTCTGCTGCAGCTGACCCCCGATGAAGATCTCGTACAGATGCTGCAATCCGCCGCACTTGATGAACGCCTCGCTCCACTTGCTGCTCTCTGCCGGCGCCGCATTGCGCACTGGAGCTGCTGCTGCCACCGGCAAAGTGGATGTTGGCGAAGGCGGCGGCGGCGTGGCACAGCCCAATGGACGCTCCACTTCCTGGTTGTCGATCTTCTTCTGTCGCTTGCAGTGCTGCTTCGGTTGGTTTTCCTTGTCGCCGCCGCTTGCCAGCTCGCTAATGTCCACATCGCTGCCCGATCGTGGATTCGATATTAGCGACGTCTCCATTTCCCCCGCAGCCAGTTCCTTGCTGCAGTCGCTGCTGCTGCTACTACGTTTGGGTTCGCCGGCCTGCTCGATGCTGTTGTGGCGACGGTTCGCGCTCTTTTTGGGACGAGGCTGCTCACTTAGAAGCAGGTTGCCGTTGGATCCAGTGCCTGCAGAAGCACTGGGAGCACTGGAGGCAGTGGCCTGACGTGGTCCACTGCTCAATGCTAGGCTCTCGACGATGTGCAAGGAATACATGAACTTTTGCAGGTTGCTCGGGTCAAGCAGCTCGTTAAACTTTTGCTTAATCTCCTTGCGCTTATTGGCCAGCTGCTCCTGATCCTCCAGTTGCTGCAGCTCATTGAGATCGTTGACCAGGTTCTTGAACGCATCCAGTATATGCGGATTGGTGGGCAGCATTGCCAAGATGTCCCACACCCGGCGCGACAGCAGCTGCGCCTTTGTGTGATGTTGCAGATGCGCCGTTGAGGATTGTGGTTTCATGTCGCCCAGCGTTTGCATTAGACAAAAGAGTTTCTCGAAATACTTGGGCTGCAGGAGCAGCACTGTCGGCAAGCACTCCTTGGGCGGAGGCGGCAGCATCGATGGGTGCTCCACATTCGTCTCCTTGCGACGAGCACCACGTCCGCCCAGCGACACATAAACGATCTGATTGTCCTTGAAACCAGCGTCGCCTAGCGAGCGCTCATCGTAGTCCGATGTCAGCTCCTGACCCTGTGTGATTATACGGAGTGGCCCGTCGCTGAGGAGCAAGCCCAGCACGGGCGCCGCCATGCCCGATTGCAGGCTCTCCCACCACTTTGAAACCTCCGCCTTGAGATCAGCGATAAGATCACACGCGTGCATATGCAGCACACTCTTCTCTGAGAGACCTGCCTGCTGTAGAACAATCCGCAGGGGTGGACCCGCGCCCTCGTTCTTCAGATTGCTGTGCGATCCGATTCCCTTGCCCTCGATGGCCCAGCGGCGCAAATGGAAGGCATAGCGACGCCTAAACGTGTCCAGATGGGTGTTGAGAAGCAGCAATCCCCGCTGCACGCGCATTAGCGCGTTCTCATCCTCGATGCTGTAATATAAATGCAGTGTAATAAATGTCTATCAAAGGAAATTTGGTCAACTCACCATTCTAGAGCTGTAGCTGCCTGAACCAGATTGTCCATGCACTGAGATACGAATTCTTTCTCGAGGCGCAGCTGCTGGCCCATGTAGTACATGTTGATGTACTGGATCGCAGCCAGCGAGACCTCGTTGCTTTGGGCGCGCAACGCAATCTTCCAGAGGTGGTACATGCCCACGGCATTGGAGTTGGCGCTGATGGCATCGCTGTGCTTCTCGTACTCGGCCATTGCGATCCGCGCAAAGCTGCACAGCTGCTGGAAAAGACCCAGTGCTACCATGGAGAACTCTTCTGGTCGCAGTTCGGGCAATTTCTTTAAGTATAAATGATGCAGTGCATCGATGCCGAGGGCATGTTGGTCGCCGCCCTTTGTCTGAGCCTGAAGCCACGAAAAATAGCAGTCCGAGCACTCGGGATCATGCGCCAGCCAGTCCCACAGCGCATCCAGCTGCTCCAGCGTCAGGCGGAAGCTCTTCGGCGAGCCCACCGAGGAGAAGATCGACGAGAGAAACTGCAATCTCACAGACACCTGTGTTTTGTGCGAGTACAGCTGAAGGCCCAGCTGCTGCTGTTGCTGCTCCCCATTCTGGTTGATCAACAGCTCGGCATGCCTTCGGGCGTAGTGCCGAATGTTATTGAAAAAGCACGCCATCATGCGATGATTGCGCTCCGCCCACAAGGTCATGGTGTGCGTGTCCGATGGGCGAAACTGCTGGAATGATGCAAAGAGCTTGGGCAGCAAGCGCAAGCTCACAATGACACTGCGATTGTTGGCCACGTTCTGCAGGCAGCCCTCAATAAATTTTGTGCGAATCTGACGATCCACGTTAAAGCACAGCAGCGTTGCCAGCGCCTTCTCAGCCTCTAATGCTAAAGATTCACCAAGTTGTCCCTGAAGAAAAAAAGGAAAGAGATAGAAAGAGATAATATTAATAATCATAAGCTACAGATTATTGTTTAACATCCTTACGATTTTGTCGTCCTGTAGCAGGTCCCAGAGCAGCGTGTTGCCCGGCTGGCAGACGTCGTTCAGCTTAAAAGAAGGCAGATTGTTGGCCGAGACGGCATTGCTAGGCTTCGGCGAGTGCAGCTGCTTGTTGGCAACCTCAATTAGATCCACATCCGAGTCGGACTTGCTCTTGGCAGCGGCTGCAGCAGCAACGGCGGCAGCGGCATTCGCCTGTTGGCGCATCGCGACCAATGACTGTTGTGCATTGCCAGTGGCAACAGCAGCGGCCGCAACAGCTGCTGCAGCGGCGGCTACATTCGTTTCGCCGGACTTTTGCATGGCCATGGCCGATTGAGCGGCCATCAGTGCAGCTGCGGCCGCTGCAAAGGCCGGAGCCACATCTCTGCAGTTCGGGGCAGCTACGCGTGCGCCATGCGAATTGACGAGCTGTGCCAGCTCCTCCTCGCAGGGCGATACGTCCTCGTCGTCGAAGTCAGCCAGATTCTTCTCTGATTTGTTGCTCATCGGCGACGAGTAGCTGCCATCGTTCTCTGCCCCGCTAAGCAACTCGCTGATGTTTGTCTCGGCAATGGCTCGTATATAGGGACCTTCGCCGTGCAAATGCTTCAGCACAGCAGCGGGCACCAGTTGATGCCCGGCGCTGTCGCTGCACTCATCGCTGTCCGCGAGCAGCTCGCCGTCGCCGTCGGCATCGCCATCGTCGCTGCTGGGCACATCCTCGACGCCGTCCCAAATTTCCACCAGCTCATGCGGCAGAATCTGCTGCTTGTTGGCAGCCTTCGGACGGCGGCGCTTGTTGCTCGTCTTCTTGCGGTGCAGCTGCAATTCCAAGGCAGCGCGCGACTGCATTTCCTCCTCGCTGCTGGTGTTGTCGATAATGTTGACAATGCGATGGTTTCTGCAACAAGATTATGTCACCATATTTAAGTTATTTGGATAAACATTGATTGTGAACCGACTTACTTGATGTCCATCTTGGCGATGTCATCGCCGCTCAGCTGCTTGGCCTTCTCAGTGGTGGGATCGCAGATGTGGCGCCTGTGCCTGGCCTGCTTGCAGGGAGTTACCCCATCGACGGGACTTTTGTGCCCACCACCGACGCCGCCACTGGCGATGCTGCTGTCGTCGGCGCCCACATGCTCGTCCTCCGTGTTGCTGCCCTCAATGCTGCCGCTGTCTGAGCTGGAGGCTGTCACATTGGAGCCCAGCAAATGGTCTTGTATTAAGTTCATTTGATTGCGCGTACAGTCCCGCGTCCAAATCAACTTTGTCAGAGCGGACGCAATATATATGCTCTGCTCGGTGTGCTCCTTGGGGTCCATGCGGCAGAGCAGCGAATAAAGATGCATGGCCGGGCGTGGAGCCAGATTCTTTACCAGCGCCGGCAAAATATCGAAAATGGTTTTAGAGCAGTGCTTCAGCTGTGTCGCTTGCCAGATGAGTTTGATGTCCTCCTCAGAGATTTGGTTCTCCACGGCGAGGAAGTTCAGAAGTACATGGGCTTGCTTTACAATCTCAACGTGTAAGTTCGGGCCAAACAAATGCTGCACAATTTGATTCTCTGTTAACCAATTGGCGATGCGCTGCCCAAAGAGCTCCACCTCGTTGACAGTCTCAGTGGTGCAGATCTCGTTGAACAGATTGATGTGCGCGTTTATCTGAGCCATACCTAAAATGAATTAAGTAAC
>NW_022045976.1:140230-151674 GCF_001654015.2 Drosophila navojoa
TTGTTGTTCTTGTCGCAAGGGTACAAAGGCCCATCCTCCTGACAGACCTTCTCGCCCTCGATGGAGGAATTGTAACGTTTCTCAGCTCCGAAATAATAACGTCTACCAGACATTAGACAATAAACGGGATCAGCAAACTGGTTGCGCTAGTTCTTAGTACTTGGCTAAATGATGTGAATATGCCCTTAAAATCGATGCCGCAAAAAGTTGAGACGACGTCGGCGGCGGCTGAGGCAGCAGCGTTTGACAATTGTTGTGTTGTGGCTCATTCCAGTTTTGCCTGTTATTTATGAAACTCTTTTATATCCGTTTCCACCCCATCTCCATATGTGATGCGCATGCGCAGTTGCAGGCCTGAGGCGATAGCCGGCTGCTTGGGCTGACCAGGAGATGGACAAAGGCATACCATGACTTTTTCTTTAGCATCTAATCTTTTTGCAGTGGGATCTTTTCTTAAATTAACCCCAATTAGTTTGAATTATGCATCTTGGCCTGCTACATAGCGGATCTGAAGTGAGCGGAACAAGTTCCGATTCAGGGCGTCGTTTGCAGGCGCTTTACAGCACTGGCGCTGTCACACGGAGAGCCAATGGAAACGAGTCACTAAAAAATAGACGAATTTTGCCGGCCGAGCGAGCGTGTGTGAACTCTGTGAAAAAGTTGTCATTGCCTAATTGATGGAAAATTATGTGGCACGAAGCTCGAAAACAGGAACGCCGGATACGGGGCCTCATCGTGGACTACCGCAAGCGTGCCGAGCGTAGACAATACTTCTATGATAAGATCCAAGCGGACCCCACGCAGTTTCTGCAATTGCATGGCAGACGCTGCAAAATTTATCTAGATCCAGCCGTAGCGGCCGCCGGTGACGGCGACGCAATCATGCAAGTGATATTGAATACAGTTTATCTTCCAATCATGGCAAGCCAATCAATGTGCGATATCTAATTTGATCCTTGTTCTGTCCTTTCAGTGTGCCCTGGCAGGGACATCAGGACAATCTTATCGATCGCTTTGATGTCCGTGCACATCTGGACTACATTGCGCCCGTGCCAAAGAGCAGCAATGAGCAGGGCGAAGACGATTCGGAGTTGACGGCGGAGGAACGCCAATTGAACTATGAACGCTATCGCATTTTGGCCCAAAATGATTTCCTCAATGTGAGCGAAGACAAATTCCTACATCAGTTGTATTTGGAGGAGCAGTACGGAGCAAACGCGCAGCTTGAGGCGGAGCGAAATTTGGGAAAGAAGAAACAGAAGAGCACCGGCGGAGCCACTATTGGGTACTCGTATGATGATGTCGGGGATTTGCCTTCGATCGCAATCGGCCCACAGCCCTTTGGATCGGTGCAGCCGGCGAGCAGCAGCAGCAGCGGCGCAGTTGTTCCTTCGGGCGAAAAGGCTGAAAACTCTGATGAATCTGACTCCGATATCGACATGGATGTCTCGATAGACATTGGCAAACTGGATACGGCTCAGGCACACGAACTAAATGCTTGCGGGCGTAACTACGGCATGAAAAGCAACGATTTTTTCTCTCATCTAACTAAAGATGCAGACGAAGCGGATGCGCTGCGCATTGCGCGCGAGGAGGAGCAGGAGAAGATGTTATTAAGTGGCCGCAAGTCACGCCGAGAGCGACGAGCACAAAAGGAGCGACGCATCGCAAATCGTCCATTCAGCCCTCCCAGCTATGCGGCCAAGGAGGACCAGAGCAAAAACAAGGATAAGGACGAGGATTCGGAGTCGCGGTCGCCGTCACCAGCCGAGGGCGGTGGCGAAAAGATTACCTATATTACCTCATTCGGTGGCGAGGACGAGATGCAACCGCACTCAAAGATCACTATCAACTTGACCAAGCCTGGTCAGACCTTGGGCGAGTCCTGCATTAATGCCAGCAGCGGAGCAGCATCTGCAGCTACTTCAGTGTCATACGCACAAAAGGTCAAAGACAACCTTGATAAACTGAAGCTCATGAATGAGTCGGCTAAGCGCAGTGGACGACGGCGCTCGCATAGCACCTCCCGCAGTCCAAGTCGCCGGCGCAGTCGCCGTCGCAGCTATCACCGACGCAGCCGCACACGGAGCCGGAGACGACGGCGCTACTACTCCAGATCGCGTTCCCAGTCTCGCACTAGATCAAAGTCCTGGGAGCGCTCACGCAGCCCGAGCTATAGACGATCGCGCAAACGCTATTCCTATTCCTCTGGCAGCTCCAGTGCTAGCTCCTACACGAAGTCGAGGAGGCGTCGCTCCCGCTCCCACTCACGAGCCAGCCGACTCAGTCGAGCGCATTCATGTGTTAAGAAGGCTGCAACGCCACCAGCAACACAGAAAACACAGACTATTTGCCTCAGCACAACAACAACGACGACGACGGCCAGCACCATATTGGCAACAGCGGCGAGTGTGCCGCTCAAGCAGCTGCTGACAAAGCCGGCGGAGCAGACGGTGTCCGCCGTGCCCATGATCAGCTATCCGTTGTCCTCGCGCGTGCTCAGCATGACGACAACTGCACCGGCTGTGATTAAGGCTACGCCGGTGGTGCCCCAAGTGACAGAGCCACCACCGCCGCCCTTGAAGCGCTACTACGGACGGAAGCGCGGCAACGATACGTCCTCCTCGTCAGCGGAGAGTAGTGATCCCAGCGATGCGGAGGAAGATGAGAGCAAACAGCCAGGCAAATCTCTGCGCGGCAGAGACCGCGATGACTCTGACGAATTGGATGTGGATACTGCGTAAGTGAGGGCAGCACGTGTGGTAATGTTGAGCAACCAAAGAAGCCTTATCAGTTTTCATTCCAATATACATTTTTGTCTTAGATCATTCACTATTTTGACATACTAAATATATGTATGTTTATAATATCTATCTCTTTCAGCTCGGAACGCTCACAGCCATTGATGTCGTCATCCAGCACGGGTAATCAAACAGGCAAATATAGTTCTGCTACCGAAACCAAAGTCAGTAAGCAAAACCAAAGTGTCTCATTGCCTCAAATAACTGGAGTACACCACAAAATTTCACGCCTCTACCTCAAAAAATCCAAACCAAACAATGTGAATCCAAGTCAGACACCAACCAAATATGAATACATTATAGTATATATATATATACCATAACGTACTCGAATGTCTTCTTAAAAAACATATCCGAGAGATAGACATAGCTATATTTAAGTGTCCGACTGTCCGTATGTTCATCCGCACTAAAAGTCAGAAAGATAGAGAGTTTAGACTTACCAAATTTATTTTGTAAAAACTTCAAAAAATTATTTATTTATCTTATATTATTGAAATAATTAGATTATAATTTTTTCAAAAGGAAGCGTTTAGTTAGGGTTTTTTATATCTGAAAATTATAATTTGCCGAAATGTTCTGTTCTATTGGTATGATCGGGTACCAGGTTTTCTTTCTTTCCGTTATCGCTTAGAACTTACAAATTTGAATGATACAAGCATTATTATTAGTAATAATAATTATAATGGATCCCTTTTCATACTCGCATTGTATTTAGCTTTCATCTTCGCCTTCCGATTTCTTTGCTCTAAATCAATTTGAAATATTTAAGTTATTTGAAATCTGTCCTAAAAGGCAAAAGGAAATTTTAATTTTTGAAATCAAGTTTTTGCTTAATTGTTGGCAAGTTTTTACGCAACGACACTTTCGACTGATACCAGAACTGACTCCAACTTCACCATTCTGTTTTGGCCTTATGATTATATTAAATGATGTGGTTGGTGACTTTTACAGGGCTCTGGACAGGCGAGCGGCAGTGGACGACCCAATTTGCGAGAGCGGCTTAAGCGCAAAATGCAAAACCTGCTGAACAGGCAATGTAAGCCGGCGAGAGTGTAGTGTGAAGTTCAAAGATAAATAGAATGGCCATCGAGGAGCAAGTACTACATCGTTCCATTTCCAATTCCAGATAAGGCCGATAAGCGAGCAGAGATCGAGAAGACGGAGAGGGAGCGACAACTGCAGCAGGAGCGCGAGGACGAGATGCGTGAGCTGGCGCTCAAGCTGCGGCGCAGGTGAGTAATCAGTTGTGGGTGGCTTTAGTGAAGCCCTCTCACATCTCTTTATTCACAGGCGGCGAGAGTTGCGCCACAAGTACGGAACGCCGTCCAGCGGCAAGCTCTCCGACAGCGACGTTGATTCGGTGGACTCAGAAGCTCCAGCGCGCACTACCAAAGCATCCGCCCGTCGCAGCAGATCACGCAGCGGCAGTCACAGTCGAACTAAGAGACATAGATCACGTTCCCGAAGTCGACGCAGCACTAGTCGTGTGCAGAGAAAACGCAGATCCCGCAGTCCCAGTCGGAGCCGAAGACAACGATCGCGCTCTCGTAGTAGACGAAGCAACAGTCGGCCGATCGAGCGTAAGCGCAGGTCTCACAGTCGTCGACGCAGCGGCAGTCGAGAGCGCAGACACTCCCGAAGTCGACGCAGCCAGTCCCAGTCACGAAGACGCCGCCAGCGGGAGCACAGCCTGGAGAGAGCTCGTGACCGCGAACGATACAGGCAGCAGCACTACGAACGTACGCACAGTGCTCGAGAGGAGGCTCAGGCTCATGGCAGTGGCAGTGGCTCTGGCAGCGGAAATCGAGGACGAGTGGTCATATCGGCGCCACCCAAGCTTAAGAAGCTGGTCGACTATTGATGTGGATCAACAAACGTATACTCAAGAATAGAAAAATGCGATAATATGATGGATATGATATGATTGGTTATGGCCGCGCATCGTTTGTTTTAGGTATAGGCATATTTTTCTATGGCTTTATGCATTGTTGAATGTATTTGTTTACGCTTATGCTCAATTAAACAAGTGCATAGGAATTCGAATTGTTTTTAAAATTCGAAAAATGCCTGCAAAAAAATGTGTTACAAGCAATACATGCATGAGTCCTGTCTCTATATAATTGAATAAATGGTAAATTGAAAATCTGTTTTTATGGCTAAAATTGTATTTAGTTAAAGATTTGCATATTTGTTTCAAATGTCACAGCGGATTCACTAAAGTTATTTAGTATTTTTTTTTAGATGTAAGATTCCTGTCGGTTCATTTGTTTCAAATTAACGTGCAGATATCATGAACTGAGCCGAACTGGTTCATTTCTGCTTTCGTGTAGGTCGCATAGCATTTTGTTTATGTAATTGTGCAACAGCTGTGCGAGAATTTAGAAACATGTTCGGCTTAACGTTGCGCCAGTCCGTTCGAATTTCAGCGCAAAAAGTGAATCAACTACTTAGTGGAAGTAGCGTAGTAGCTAATAGGAGCCTACAAGCAAACATGTCACAGTCTCAAGAGCCGCAATATCCGCCCATAGAAACGGCGATGAGGAAAGCGCTAACAGAGCAGCTGAAGCCGATATTTTTGGATGTGAGCAATGAATCGCCGATGCACAACACGCCGAAGCAGGCGGAGTCACATTTTCGGGTGCTCATTGTCTCCGAGAAGTTCAATGATTTGACGCTGATAAAGGTGAGCTGAGGACCAGGAAGGGCACTTGAGATGAAGCAGAACTAATTTTCGTTCTCCTTGCAGCGCCATCGACTGGTGAATGACACAATAAAGACGGCGCTAAAGGAAGCTGGGTTCGAGTTTATGCATGCGCTCTCGATCGAGGCGAAAACACCGAAGCAATGGGAGCCCGAGCAGGAGCCGGAGAAGAGTCCGCCCTGTTTGGGTGGCTTTGGCAAGTAAACGGCTATCGTAGACGGGGAATTTTGGGAAGTTTATGTGCATAGAGAAAATCAGTCAAATCACAGTTACAATTGCAAATATATACAAAGAATAATTATTGAATGGAAATATGCGAATTTCAGTTCAAGGTTCCGACGGTGATGGCAGTTCCTCCACCTGTCTGCGCGCAGACAAGATGACATCGTTGATGCCCACGCCATCGTAGGCTGCGCCACACAGGGATAAAGGCAGTTTATAGTCCTTGATGTACTTCCTTATGTTCTCTACGCGTCTCTTGTGCCCCACTGTGTACTGGGGAATGCATTTGTGGAGTATGTGCACTCGGCTGAACATGGGCTCCTCCTTGATCTGCAGGATCTGACGGACGTGCTGGTGGGCTATGTCGCGGAGCTTCTTCTGACTCGGCTGGTTGCCGAACCACTGGTCGAACCAGCGACCGCCCATCATAACGGTGAGGATCGTGTTGCCCGCCATGTCGAAGCAGCAGCTGTCGAAAATCACCCCGAGTATGGGCAACTTCTCGACAGGTGGCACTAGCAGGCCGAAGCCGTTGTGCTTCAGCAGTTGGTCGCTATTGTACTGGATGTTGACCACCACCACGTCCACATAGGGTATTTCCAGCAGTTGAGCGGCCAGGGATGGATGCTGCGCTCTCACCACCGACGCCAATTGGTGTGCTGGCAGAGCGCTTATAACGTGTCTCACCGGCACCTCGGCGTCGCGCAGGCTAATCCGTGCGCCGTCGCTGCTAAAGGTTAGATTGGAGCACTTGCTGCTCAACTGCACATTCACGTCGTGTTCACCTAAATATTTGCGCATGGCACGGGGCAGCTGTTCCAGGCCGTCCTCGACGCCATACATGGCCCACTTCTCCTTGGTGGCCTGCTTGAACAACTGGGGCTCGCCCTTGGCAAATAAACCCGTTTTGTTCTCGTCCACTTTGTCCTTGAAACGGGCGTAGAATGCACCCTTCAGCACTCCGCCGTACTTCTGCTCGTTCTCAAAGAGAGTCTCCATTAGGAATCGCACGCTGATTTCGTGAGCGTCGCCGGCACAAATGCCACAGATCATCGGGCTGATGGCATAGTCGGCAATTTCCTTGCCAAATCGCCTTTTGGTAAAGCTGTAAATGGATTCGTCCTCGTTCTTGGCCAGAGTGCTGCCCGTGAACAAGTCGTGGAGCAGAGCTCTATACAGAGGCTTCGTAAAGGGTGGAACTGTGCGGATTAGGCCCTTAGGACTGTTTGGAAGCATGCACACTTGTCCTTTAGCATAGAGCATGCGATTCTTTGCAGCCACATGGGAGCTGGGAATGGGATGAATGGGCAGCTCGAGTTCTTCTATCAGCTCGAGTGTGTTGGCACCCGCTACGCCTTTGGGGCGTATTGTTCGCGGTCCTCCTTCGAACAGGAAGCCCCGATCCTTGTGGCCTTCCGTGCGTATCCAGCCGCCGACGCGTGGAGATGCCTCGTAAATGGTCAAAGGTTTGCCGAAACGTCGCAACAGGTAATAGCCTGCTGATAGCCCACTAAGGCCGGCACCGAGCACGGCTGTGGTCATAGTGTAGCTGGTGAACTTCTCCTTGTTCTTTCTGTTACCTAATGTAAGAAATTTGTGTTTGATTGCCAAATCGGAGCAACCTATTTTTCAGAAGTCACGTCCCGACTGTTTTGATTATCGAATTTTAAAATCGATGGCCCAATAATCGTTTTTAGCTCAGGGCTGCAGTAACTAAGAGTTCGCAGCCTCTCAACCTACTACTGGTTCATTCCACACGACAGTTAATATATAAAAAAAAAAAAACACGAATACCTCAACTAAGAAATGAATGAATGAAGAGCAGTGAAGTGCCTCGTATGGTTTAATAAAAGTTAAAAAAAAAATTATAAGAAAAAAATACGTAAAATTCAAAAAGGTTAATACCTAAAAGTATGCTACAAATAAAAACACTCTTTGGCACAGCGTTATGCAATACGAAATTAATTCTTGTATTCCATACGCCACGTGAACGGATCACTAAATAAGCAACACTCAAACATATACAAAGAAACACAGACACACACACATGTTACTCTTGGCTTCTCGTTGCAGTTTTGGCGCCAGTTTTAATGAATTACAAGCTTCGCCTGTCATGCCAGGCCCCTAGCATTCCGAAAAAGCTCAAAGGCGAGCTTCGGCTGTACAGAGCCAAGAGTCATTTAAGTTCACAGCGCGCAGAATTGTATCCGCTGCTGACAAGAAAGGTTGGTGCTAGGCCTGTGCGCGTCGTGTGCCTGTGTGAAAAGTAATGGAAAAAAGTTCCTCATTAAATATATGTACACACATACACACACATTGATATATAAGTATGTGCACATATATATTATATAAATTAAATACAAGTGTACCTATTATATTGTATATTTCATATATATTTTATATACAATATATTTACTTATATATATACACTGTATACGCGCATACATACACACAAATACTGTGAGAGTGAAAAATTTTCTAACTGCGTATGTCAAATTAAGAAAAGATATACGTATATTCCATATGATATATTCGTGTATTATGGCCGCTTAAAGAATTGAATAATTGAAAGTGAAATAATTGTTGTATAAATGCAAAATATTTAAACATATTTTTGGACAAACAATTCGGAAATATGATTTAGCGAAATAATGAAATACAAAGCAAGAGATATATGTAGTGTTAAATCAACTGAAAAAAAAAGAAATCTCAAGGAACTATGGCTCGGCAAAAGAAAATTGGAATCTTCACGGCAACTTTTTCTGTTTATTCTGGCGTTGCTGGGGGCTTCTATTTAAAAGAAGAGGAGGTCCGCACACACGCATGGCTAGAAATATTCATTCGCCTACTCACACAGAGGTGCACACACAAGAGCACACGTATACACACGTGCACATACGCGATACACGCACTGTGCGCCAGTTTCATGCTGAATCGCACAAAACGAGCACAAAACAGTTTTTAACGACGACGAACAGAACGACAACGCAACGCCAACGACAACGCCAAGCGAAAGGACACGATGATAAAGTCGATGGGCAGCCGGAGATTTGGTACAGTGGGGTATCGTGTATCAGATTGTTGTTGCTATTGCCGTTGTTGTTGCTGTTACCGTTGCCGTTGCCGTCGCCGTCGCCGAACGAGCTCCTGGCCCCGTTCTAGCCACGCTTCGTTGTCATCGTCAATGTTATTTTTGTTGTTTCCTATTCGTCGTCGTCGTATTCGCGTTCGTTGTCGTCGTCGTCGTCAACGTCGACGTCGACGTCGTAGTTGTTGGTGTTGGCGCCCGTTGTGCGCGTTTATTGGTATATGTGTGTCAGTCAGTCAGTGCCCGAACATGTACATTTCTGATGTCCGGGTGTGTGTATGTGCGTGTTTGTGTATATGTGTATGCTGCAGCAGATACCTACAAGGAAATTAAGCCCAATTCCAAACGAGTTCAATGTGCGCACAGCCAGCCAAGGCAGGCAGTCGGTTTCTCGTTCTGTCGGATGGTCGGTCTGTTTACCTTTTAGCAACGCAGTGGCAGCACAGTGGCAACACTGGTTGTGCTCGTTTTAATACAGTAGTTGAAGCAAATTAACGTGTTTTAACTGTGTGCATAGTTATAATAAACATGGCAACTCTTGTTAAGTGCATATTTGAGCTGTGCGGCTGGTGCTCTACATGTGTGTGCATGTTACTATGTATACGTGCATGTGCTTGCATGTATGTGTGTATGTATGTATATATGTGTCGAGGAGCACAACTAAAAACTAGGGCAGTGTGTTTCCGTTTCAACGACAGGCTGCAGCAACTCTTGGAATCGTTCATTGCCTCGTACACGCTCCACGCGCACGGTTCGCATTCCTACGCAGCCAATTGGCGGAGCTGTCCATGCAGCCCAGCTGCAGGAAGTTGTAAATAATTTACGGCATTTAAAAAATGCAGGCCTAACGATTCAAAATCAACTTAAACAAAAGGAAATATTCAATATAATTTAATGCCTGTGGCAGACATTGCGTATGCTTAACAGAAATTAATTTGTGCGTTCAACTCGAAAGAAAAAGCTTTCACACTCGTTCGGAATACGCCCAAAGCACATGCGCCCCAATCACAAAGTGAGCGTGAGAGTGACAGTGAGAGTGAGAGTGAGACAGGCAAAGGTAGAATGCGTGAGAGCAGAGAGGGAGAGAGAGGCACAGAGAGCAACGCCTGCGAGTCCTAAAAATCGACGCTCAGCTGCTGTTTCTGCTTTAAACGTTGCTTCGCGTCTTTATTTATTTATTTATCAGGCCGCATTTTCATTTTTCCTATACTAACTATGCAGTTAGAGTCATTTGTCCGGAAAAAGTCGAAAAACTACGAATATTCTGCCACTAATTGCGAATAACGGGAATAACATATAAATAAATTTATTATAATATGATCAATTCAGAATAACAAGTAAAAATAATTCAATGTGTGCAAAGTGAGAGTGAAGTTCAACAATAATTCAATAAAATTAATCAATTTAATTATTTTTCTCAAATCATAGCAAGCCTTTAGATCAAAACTAATACAAGCAAACGCACAATGAAACTAATAACGGTATTCGAAAACAATTTAAAAATATAATATTTATATAGAATATTACCAATTAAAATTAATAATTCGATTATATAATAGCCCGAAAATAATGGTATAGAAATCGAAAAAAAAAGCAAAACAACACAGCTATAAGATTATTTCTACGGCAACAATAAATAAATAAACAACACACAACAATATAATTTGTATTCAATCAACAACAACAACAATTACAACTGGAACAAATCGTCTACACGTTGATGTGCGATTTGAGCGTGTGAATGTTGGCAGCCCTGGAGCCCTGCCTCGGTGGTTTAGCCTGTACTAGGTGAGTAGAGATATGGTGGAATCGAACTTAACCCCGCCCCTCTATAAATATATATACAAAGATACAAACACACTCTCCCACATATATACTGACGCACACAATTTCAAGAAGCGAATATGAGACGGGACACAACCATATCGATTGCGGCTCCTAATTTGGCTCTAATTGCAAAAGAGAATACAAAATCCAACCAGATACCGAAAACGAAAACAAAAACGATACCGAAACAGCTAATATGGCCAGCTGGTGTCCAAATTGTCATGAACTGCCACCGTTTTATCCGCCCATCTCGCCAAAGGTAAAACTCACACTTTCGTTTCACCAATACCAGAGCTAGGATAGCTACCGTTAATGCTCAAGTGTACTTTCAAGCTGGCTATAGATGTGCAACAATCAGTGCCACCAAAAAAAACTGTTAATCAATCATGTTGTGGTCATCTCTCATTAAAGCAAATCAATGGCGGCTTTCTTTTGGATTAATTAGACATTAATCATTTTCATATCTGGTTGCGATCTATGAATCATCTCAGTATATGTATATAAAAGTTTAGCATGTAAATTAGAGAAATTCCATGTCGTATAGAATAAATGTAATTGAACTAGTTTAATCGGCCATAAACTAATTTGTCTAGTTTCGATATTTTATTTTCTTTAGATGATCAAAAGCGATGCATCGCGATGTTTGTTATTATTTGCCCAGCTACTTGTGAACGATATGCACTTCCGAACAGTTCAGTTATCGATCATGAGTCGTTGAGCTACTTAATGACTGACTAATAAGAATCGTAAACGACTATCGTTCTCAAGTAGCTGAATTAACTGAACTATACTCGTGAATGTC